>VXBB01008837.1:23446-78391 GCA_013399915.1 Illadopsis cleaveri | reverse complement strand
CCCCCGAAAAGTTGCGGCGGGGCTGCACGTACCTGTATTGTTCGCGGTAGTGTGGACAGGAGCGGAGCGCAGGGCACGACGCGGGGCTCGGCGCGGCTCAGCCTCGCGTTGGCTGCCTACGAGAGCGGCCTGATTGGCTGCGGGGCTCTGCCGTTTAAAACAACCTCCTCGCCCGCTGATTGGCGCCGCGCCTCATGAATATTAAGCAGGGCCGCGCGGCGGTTGGCCGGCGCGGGTGAGGTCATTCATTCAAAAAGAGCGCCCGCCGGGGGGAACCGGCCCAGCGCGCCCGGTGCGCGCCCCGCGGAGCCCCCGCCACGTGCGGCAGCACGGGACCCCCGGGGACCCTTGGGGGACACCCCCCGGGACCGACCCCGCCACAGATCGGGGCAGCCCCTGCAGCATTCCGGGACCCCCCCAGCCCGTTATTGCCGCTTTCTGCCCCAAAGCCCGTAAGGGGCGGTTCCAGTTGTAACGCGCTGTTTGCGGAGCCGGCTACTACTGCGCGTAGTGGAACCGAGCCCAAAATAAACTCTGCTGACAGTCCCAACACGCGACGGGGTGGAGAAGGAGCTGCGGAGCAAGAAGCGGCGTGTTTGTGTGGGGAGGGATGGAGTTTTACCGCTCGTTAGTCAAATAAAGGATCCGCTTCAGTTACTAGTTCTTATACACTTCTACAGTTTGTTTGGTATTAACTTTCCAGGATTTGTGTGTTATTAAAGAGGCTGGTTGCATACACGGAAATCTGTTAAGCGTGCCCTGCTGACTGAAACCAGCCCAATGTGGCTCTAGGGCTCCTTGGGCTCTCTGGAAAGAGCTGTTTCCTATAGGGCAGCTGCCAAATGGTTAAACTGGTATTCGTGGCTGACCACAATTGTTGGTTGGCTCGGAAAAAAGAGCTGTTATTTTTAAGGATGGAGCGGTAAGACTCAGAAACCACTCGGTACTGTTACGGGCTGTTGGTAACTGCCACCCTGTTATGATAGCCAGAAGAAACAGTTGCCTTCTTTAAGGAACAGATAGTGAAAAGAAGTCTCCACCCTGGGCTGAGGCGCTGTCAGGCAGCAGGGTTTTCCAGATACTGCCCTGTGGAAACTCTTATGGCCATAACAACATATGGTCACAGGTTGCCTTTGCTGAAAGAGATCAAAACAAGAACGACTGATGAGACACACAAGAGTGCCAACCTCCTGCTGACAGATCCACTGGGAAGCATGCAGAATTTCACCCAGAATTTTAGCCAAAGTCCTGCCTGGATTTCCCCCTTTGGGTACATCTCAGGTAGTCCAATAATCCAGTTGTTGGCCCATGGACATCACATTCTTATAGAGACCTTACAGCCATGTCCTTGGGCTTTTCAAAGACATAAGATAGAATCAGGCTTACTAGCCTCTTGCCCTATTTCTACCTTCTTAAACCGAAAGTATAAAACAAGGGGTTCGTTTATAAACATTAATGAGGTTACCTGAGGGACTGTATTCTGTAGCATCATCACAAAATAAGACAAGCACTACTACTGCAGGATAATCTCTTTGTAGCTGACAAACATCCCTTTCACCTATTTTTAGGGATACTTTCAAGTGTTCCAAACTAGTTGAATAATTAAGGCTTTTTTTTCCTCGGCTCTTGAGTTGCACATTTCTTTTATTCTGGAGCACTTTCTTCCTCAAAGCACAATCTCACCCTCCAGAGCACACCAAGCAGAGAGAGCATTGCTAAGAGGATGGACAGGCTGTTCAGGAGTTGGCTTAAGGTTAGAAGAGGCACCTGGCATTGAACATGCTGTCCCACAGTCATCTCCAGAGCATCCCCCCGAGTTCTCGTCAGCCAAAGGAAACATTCCCTAAGACTCTTGTTCTAGGAAGGCCAGGAAAGTTTTGACAGCTGGCCAAGGGGCAAAGGAGATATTTTGGTAGCTGAGAGACAGCTGGGTTTTATCCTAGCACTTGCAGCATGCTTTTGAAAGCAGAGCAGGGCTGAGCAGCAAATGGGTGAACATAACCCCCAGAGGGAAAGCTTCACCCCCTAGAACCACCACTGCTGCAATTCTCCTGCAGTGCCCTCAGCCCCACACATTGCACCTGGTGTCTGGGTCCTTTCCTGCTGTGCATCAAGAAAACAACCCAGAAATTTGGCTGAGCAGCAAATCCAACCCTTTACTGCAACCTCTTCCAGTCCATGCAGTCCCCCTTCCTCATGCACCTCACCTGTCCTGTCCTGGCCCCTCTTGGAGAACAGGCAGCTCACTAACCCAGCAAAAAGAAAATAAAGCCCTAAATTCTACCTCTTTTTGTGCTGGGTTAATTTTCTGCTGGATTAATGGACTGATCCAGTGTGCCAAGGAGCCAGGTGACTACCAGAGCCAAGGCAAAGACAGGAGTGTGCAGGAGGATACAGCCAGCAGCAGAGACACTCCCAAGTGTGGGTTTGGTAAATTTTAGGGAGTTTGGGGGTTGTTTGGTTTTGGGTTTTTTTGTTTGTTTGTTTGTTTTTTGTTTGGTTTTGTTTTTTTGTTTTTTTGTTTAATATTATATATTACCATGTATTTAACTGCAGTTTCCTATTTTGGAGGGGCAGCTCAAATACACAGTGCATTGTCAAAGCAGTTCCCTTACTGAGGGGCTCCTTGGACTCAGATTTGGCAGCATTTCTGGGAATAGCCATGTAAGCTCCTCTGGTGTGCAGCACACATGCTCGGATATGTGCTTATTTCACCCCATCAGCCTTCATTTTTCAGTGCTGATACCTGAATTTCCATTTTTTGTTATCTACCAGCTGATGCAGCTATCAGCAAGCCAAGAAAGTTTGCAGGGGCAAACAGCTGCAAGGAGGTATTGGATACCAATACAGCATCAGCCCATTTGCTCTTTGCCCACCTTTGGAATATGTTGAGCCCATGACTGAGGTAAAATCAGGAACACCTATGCTGTTGTGCTCCTGACCAAGGCACTGGGGAGCTTATTCAAGGCAAGGAGGAGTACAGGAGCCTTCAAGAATTCTCACAGAAAAGCTGTCTGCAGTCCTCCTGAGATAAGAAGTAATTCTCTGAGGCCTTCTAGGCCACAGAATGCCATGGGTCGCAGAAAAAAAAATAGAAGTGTCCCAAGAAGAAACACTCTTGCTGTTCACAGGGTGAGGAAGTTCAGGAAGACATTTGTGAAAAACATTCAGCTCTCTCAGGTACGCAGCTTGGTTGCCATGAGATGTTGACTTCAAGCAACCTGGACATCCAACAGCAGCACACTAAAACACAAAACCCTGGCAGAAACACCACACCAGGGACATCCCCTCTGCCACCAGCACAAGGCACCCTCCACTAGCCCCACTGCCAGCCCTTCCTGAGGGCACTTGGATGGTTCACAGACAGCTGAGCTCCCTCTCAGCAGCCCTGTGAAACTGTCCCAGCACATCATCAGAGGTATCAAACCATCCTGCCCTCAGCCAGTCATTCCACTGTGGTCACTGAGCTGCAGTTCCAGCAGGATAATTACGACTGCGTTTGGCCCTTCCACTTCTATCTTCCTTGCATCTCCAACACACTGGCAAAATTCTCTAGTGGAGGCTTGACCTGAATGAAAAGGCTGATATAAATACATCCGTAGGGTTCTGCCAGCAATTAGGAGTAAGGACGGTGGGGAAATCCCTCCTAGGAATCTAACAAAGCCAGGAAACCTTTTTAAAGCCGAACCAGCCTATCAGAGTGACAGAGTTGACATTTAAGGTTGGATGGACAATAGCGACATGAAAAGCGTTAAATGACCTGTTCATCTCGCCAGCATATTCATTAGGCTAGTTAGGGGGCGGTTTGAAAAGCCCTCAGTGTGGACCTGGCTTCTCCCACCACTGACCTTCTGTGCTAACATGCAATGGAGATGAAGAGGCTCAATTAACCCTTCTCTAACTGGTATAGTCAAAAGCTGATTGCAGAGGTTTCATTTACAAGTCCAAGGTTTGTTGGGTTTTGGTTTTTTGGGTTTTTTTTGTTTTGTTTTGGTTTTTTGTTGTTGTTGTTGTTGTTTTGTTGTTGTTGTTGTTTTGTTTTGTTTTGTTTTTGTTTTTTTTTTTGTTTTTGTTTTTTGTTTTTAATCATTTTTATATTTAAACCAAGAGTTTAACTTTAGTAAAATGAGAAGGAATCCCTCCATACAAAACCCTCCCAGCCTTACAACACTTGGGATTTCCACACATGGATTTTCTGATGCCCACGGCCTGAGGCTGAATTCCAAGTCCTGCAACTGTAATAAAATATTTGTAATTGCTCACTGGGATGTCAGCCAGTTAGAATATTTCCTCTTTAACCTACGAAACAAAAAGAATTATCTTAAATACATGCTGAAAGTAGAAAATAAAATTAGCAATGGTGTTTAAGGAGCTTGGCAGCATGCAAGTTCAGAGAGACAGAGGTTAATCTGTTTCCAATTCAACTATGAGAAACCTTATGTTCCAACAATTAAAATATTAGTCCAAATGACCAGGTGACCTCCCAAATTCCCTAATGGGGTGGCACAGCCTGTTATCCCCTGTAGCCATATCCCATTAAGCTGATACCTCTGCAGGAGTAGGATACACTCTCAGTTGCACACACAAAATTAATTATTGTCAAATGCACTTCATGGGGACTGAGGTGAGAAATACAAGTTACAATAACTGACAGTCATACTAGGCAGCAGTTCAAAACCTCCTTGCAGTGTAACCACAGGCAAGAGAAACAGAAATTCACAGTTACCTTCACAGGTGGGCTCCCTCCCTGTGTCTTGTCATATTGTCCAAAATTCCTCTTGGGGCTTTTCCCTTCCTTTTCTTTCTCCTCTCCCTGTTTTTGCTTCCCTTCACACCTTGGCCCTGGCTCTTTCCCAGCACATGCTGCCAGGATGCCCAGGGAGGGGAAGGCAGGCATTTTGCCCCTGCACACCTGCTCCACGAGATTTGCCACCACAGTGCAGCACCTCCTACGCTTCCAGACTCCTGGAAATTGTGTGCCCCCTGCATGCTGCCTCCTCACATGCCTGCCTCGTCTCTGTTCCCTCATCTAACACATCCCTCCTGCCACAACACACTTTCTTCAGGCGTCTCCTTCCATGCTCAGCTACCACAGGGCCATCTGCTTTCATGTATTTTCTTTTTAAAGATGCACTATCCCAAACCTTGTAAACCCTGAGCGACCTGGCATGGGAGCAATGAGCAACACTCAGCTGCAAGAGGGGCCTTTCTGCTGCTGCTTCACGTGCACAGAACTACACACACACAAAAAAAGGCATTTAATGAATTAAAACAACAACAACAACAACAACAACAACAACAACAACAACAAAAAAAAAAAAAGAAAAAAAAAAAAAAAAAGAAACCAAAAAAACCCCAAACACCCAAAACCAAAACCCAACCAAAATACAACAAAAACCCAAAACAAACAAACAAAAAAACCCCAACCCACACATTTATCTACCTACCCCACCAAGCCAAAGACTAAAAGTAGAAAGACAGGACAACTGGAAACAATCTCTGCAAGTTTCCCCTAGCCTTCAGAGGAGGTGGAATCTAGATGCAATTTTAAAGGAGAAGAGTGTAAGTGTTTCCCTTGCACTTTAATTGGCAAGTAATCAAGACCACATTCAATGCAACACAAGTTCTTGCAATCACGCTGTGACAGCCGACCAAGAAACTCTATTAAGAATCCAATGCAATTACAATCCAGCAGCAGTCCAGCAAAGGGCTGGGTATAAAGGGAGGCATGACCCCACATTAGAGAGAAGTCGGTGATGATACAGCTGAGGTGTAGTTCAGACACCACGGATGTGACACTAAACGAAGCAATCAGAACGTCTGGCACTGGGACAAGGAACTGGATACTTATTTCACAGTCCTGAAATGTTGCTACAAGGAGAGCTGCTTTCAGATCACTAAATAACTGTTCCCAAAGCCACCAACACCTGCTCCCACCCCTCAGCCAGCACCTGCATTCAGCAGAATCTGAACTCCAGTGTGCATCCTTTCCTCTTTGGCCATCCTGCCACTGTCCACTCTTCAGCACAGGACCGTGGCAGCACACAGCACACCGAGGAAATGATGCACCAAAACCACTCACTTTCAGGTGAATGAAAGAGGAGAATGTTCTCCAATGAGCATAATCTTGGTGCTGCTCTATCTCACAGTCTGAATGAAGCTTTGAGTCTGACCATGGTTTGTAACCTACCCAGACAGGCTGCCTGTCTCCAGTGTCACAGGGAGTTCACAGCGACAAAATCCTTGGCTAGAGAGAAGGAAAGATGAGTTCTCTCCACAGGAGCTGTGAACCCAGGGCTTGGTCTCTTCCTCACCCAGTCAGGCTGCTGGGCAGTCAGCTGTGGGGTTGCTGTGTACAGTCCAGCTGCTCCAGCTGGGGTCTGAAGGTCTGGGTGTAGGAAAACACAGAGAACACTGGGTGATTCCAGCTGGGTGGGGAAACACACTGCCAGCACAACAGGGCTTCAGGAAGGGTTAAAAATGTAATTGTCAGAAAAGACAGAAACAGCACTGGTGCTGCAAAGGTGAAAAGAAAAGCAGCTTTTCTTGATCTATGACCTGCACTATGCTGCTGGGACTTAAGATCTCCAACACTGACTGTACATCTAGGAAAAGGATATATTGCCCATATGCATGTAGATGCAGGAGAAGCAAAGGAAAAAATGTGAATTGAAGTTACAAGTGTTTACAGTTTAGGGGAATATTTAATTGGTTGTAAAAAAACCCGTTGGGGTGACACTTCACAGGATGAGCCTTGCCTTCAAAGGGTCAAATGGACTTTCAGTTAAAAAAGGAAGGCGAAAAACTGCCTCAGGAAAGCTCTCAAAGCCCCTTAAGCTTTCCCCACTCTTCCCCATGACGTCTCTGTCCCCTACACTTCTTTTTTTTCTTCTTCTTCTTCTTATAAATCTGTTCAGGAAAGATTGTTTCCTTTTTGGTATCAGTTTTGTGCCATCACTTCACCATAGCAACAGACAGCAAACAGCAGTTGGAACAACTGGAAGTTGCTGGCTGACTCAGGTAGGCTCTCCTGCTGCAGCAGCCTTGAGTGGTTCCCTGCTTTTGGAAAATAAATTAGCTGCATAATTCCAGGTTTATTTCCACTAAAAGAGAACACACACAATTAACTAAATGCCACCAATTAAGCCATCAATAAGGCAGGGATATTTTCAGCCCTGCACTTGTGTACAGCCACACTGTTATGACAGCAGCTACCGCAGCACACCAGGCTGGTTTTAGGGTAACTGCCTCAAGTCCTGGAGACAGACATGGGCCACAAACCCCCAAGGGCAGCTGGTCCATCCTGGGCACTTGCCCTGCACACACCTCTGTGCTGGCACAGGCCAAGCTGCCAGCAAGGCCTGAGGTACCAGAGTCTGGGGGTGAGATTTTTGGGAAAGATCAAAAGTTCAGGTGCCTCCCAAGCAGTGCCCAGCAGTGAGAATGGATCTGAGCTAAGGCACCACAGCCAAAACTGAAGCACATGAGGCTCAGACTTGATCCTGGACTGTGCAGGTGTTTTGGCAGATCAGCAGGAAGATAAAGAGGCCAACAGGATGATCAAGAAATGAAGGAGAGGAAGGGAAGTTTTGTGATGCACAGTTGTGACTTAAATGAATAACTTTACATCTCTGAAAAAGCACAGGAAAATAATAAATTGTGACAAGGTGTCTAACTCAGCTTGCTACCAACAAGTGGTTACATTGATCCTTGATGGATCCTTGTTCCTTGAAGGAACAATTGTTTGGGGGAGAAATTTTATGACAAAGGGTGTAGATTTCTGCCAAGTGCTCCCGAATTCTTCTTGCTTTACATTACTGGACATCGTGTTTTGTTAACATGTTTGATTCCTGTTTTGCTTAGGAGTGTAGGAACATTACAGTGAATGAATAGAAAATATATTTACAGTGAAAATGGTTTTTAAATTGTTTCATTTATGCACATTCCTTTTAGAGACGTACATATGTATACAAGATACATTAAGAGCTACTTTAAAGGAAGATGAACTTCCCCCCAAAAAATCTGCTATTTAAATTTTCTTTTAGGTTTGTTAACCCATTTTAGGTTCATAAGACATTGTCTATTGAGATTGGGGAGTCTGTTGTATATCTATAACTAACCTTTTTATTAATTACAACTTCTCATATCAAGACAAGTGTTTGATATAATTCCCCCAAATGTCTCAGCTTTCTGCTGTTCCCCAACTAAAAGTAGATACTTTTCAAAGAAAAAACATCTTCAATGACAGAAGAAAGACAAGCATAATGAAAATATTAAAGCAAAATAAAAATAAAAAAATCTGCCAGACTTCCTTCCCGGTATCATCAGTGCCAACACACTTTCAGGATAGCAGCAGCAGCCTGGAGTGGCATTTAAGAATATCCAAATAGCTTAGACCTTGCACAGCTCCTGCTGTTCTTTGATTTGTAAACCAGTGTCCAAATCCTGACCTCTGCTTACAAAACCCCACTGAATTCACTAGAATTTCACAGATGAAGTTCAGGAGAGAATTCAGCTTTGAGTTGCTTCATTTTAATTGGCCCATATTATGTTTGTTGTCAGAAGATGACTTTTTTTCCCACCACTACACAAACTGGGAGGATTAAAATTTAGTAACTAAAAATGTTTTCCAGAATCCTACTTTCCTGAGGGGAAAAAAAAAAAAGTAATAACATGTAAATGGCAGAGTTATTTGATCTTACTGTGAACATGGTAACTGCGGTGTCTGGGTTGTCTCGTGTTCTTTCTGTCCATCAGCTCATTTGTTTTCCATGTGGCTGCTTGAGTGCTTACAATTGTGTCTGGTTATCATATGCTGAACATGATTGTTTCGCCCTCAGATTTATTCCCAGCATGAAAATTATTTGAAAACGGGCGGAACAAGGGGGAGAAACACAGCCATCATTGGAGAAACTCACACAGCAGAGTGCTCAAGGGCTTCCTTTCAGGTTTGCCTTCCCTGCCAAGAAAAGGCATTGTTACAGTGACAACCCAGAGGCGTGTGTTACAACAGGAAAATCGTATGGGATGCAAAATTAAAACCTCAGTCACAGGTGAAGAATCAAGGCAGCAGAGGAGTGCACACACACAGAACTGCTCTTTTCTCTCCCAGAAAAAGTTGGCAATGCCTTGTCCCTGCAGAGGTGATGCTGTGAGGTGCCCAGTGCCCATGGCAGGTAGTGAAGCACCCTCCCAGCACCATGTCCTTCCTTGGCTCTGCTCAGAGCAGTGACTCCCCAGTCACCACTCAGCTTCAGTGCCCCAAATTCCCCCAGCCTGGGTCCTGCTCCCCTCCAGCCAAACCATCTCCCATCTGACCCTCTGCTCCTGGAATTGCTCAGGAGGGGAGACTGCACCCACAGCAGGGGCAGAAAGCAGGACAGGTCACCCCTTCCACCAAGCCCACAGCTCCTTCCAGCCCTAGCTCAAAGCACAGCTCTGCCAGCACCTGCTGACCCCACCAAAGGAAGATTTGGGGGTTTTTTTGTGATGCCCCAAGGCAGCGTGGGGTCCTGCAGCAGGGCAGGGTGTCAGCAGGACTCGTAGCTGTGTCAGGGTGTTTCAGGGGAGCACGGGGCTGACACCTGTGCTCAGCCAAGGCTTTGAACCACGCCTGGTGACAATTTAAGCCAAACTTGTCAAGATCCAGACAGAATTCAGGTGGGATTTCTCCACGCACAGAGCGCTGTATTTCTGAATGGCAGATTACTCTCCTCAAGTTCCTCTACTTCCAGCTACTAAGAATTTCTTCCCTCTTATAGTAATTCTGGCCAGCAACCCCCACTACTACTCACCCTCTCTGGATAATCACACCCTTACAGTACCTCTCACAGCCTGATGTTTTACAATGAAATCTGAGAAGCTCTGAATAATCCTAATAGCAGTTAGGCAGCGGCACTCGCACAATTATGATATAAAAGGTAAGTGTGCTCCCACCAGCTCTCCATTTAAATTTATAGTGATTGGTTGCACACAGGAACATGGCAAACGAAAAACATCCCCCCAGCCTTCATTTAAGAGGTTTATAGTAAATAAAAAAGATGCCGAGGGTTGTGTGTTGGCATCCAGCCTGGCAGCTCTGTGTGCAGGAAGGGGATTCAGGCTCCTTTTCCCAGGCACACACATAAAATGCCGGGTGAAATACGGCTCTGCTCCGCCAGGAGTGTGGCTGCAGCAAAAGCCTCAGCAAGCCAGGCTGCTGGTCCTAAGGAAACCTCCTCTGCAAGCCTAGGCTGGGAGGGCTGAGGCAGAAATCCCCTGTGTTGTCCTGGGACTGGCTTTCCAGAGACACTCCAGCATCTTCCCAGGGTTTGGTGGTGTGCCCTTTCCCAGCTATGAGGCAGAATGGAGTTCCCTGATTAATTCAGTGCCCTGATCACATTGAACAACTGTCAGATGTGTCAAGTGCTGACTAAATTTTTTACAAGGAGCACAGACCTGATTTTTAAACCTTCTCCAGAGACTAAAGGCTGCTCTGTTGTTCTGAGTTTAGGCTGCAGGGAAAACAGGTCTTCACTCATGAGAATTTAATTTCAGTACCTGCACTAGTACCTTTAGAAAATGCGACTTGGGTCTGACCCTGACTCTTACAATTAACTTGCACAAGATCCTGTGCAAGTTAATTAGAAGAAAGGTGTGATTCTGCTACACAAAGCCAAGCATCTGGGGGATACTCAACCCTATCCCGCTGCAAAGTACATCATTCCTGGCTGCAAACACCAAGGTACCTGCTCCTCTGTGCTCCTTCTGCCTGAGGCCACTCTGGTAGCCTGCAGGGCCCCCTCTGCCCCTCACCACCAGACCCCACAGCACAGCTTTGGAGTAAGAACAGCCAGCACAAGCCACACAGTGAGAATTTCCCATTCTGCTGCTCTCCTCAGACTGGCTCCAAGAAGGATCCTGCAGCCCACTCAACCACTACAGCAGGCACCAAAGAGGTTTTCATCATCTTTACACTCCCAACATCACCTGTGCATTGATTCTATGGTGCCCAAAACTTCCTTCCTTATCCTGAGCCCGCATTGCTTCCCCTGCTGAGGAAGGGCAGACCCTTCAGGTTTTCACACCTTCATCAATCTGTTTCTTCCACAGCACTCAACACCCTTGCACTGCTGCAGTGTCCTGACACTGATTTTCCCTCATGTTCCTCTCTGTTCTCCGAAAAAAAGAACTGAAAGAAGGCATTGCTGGCTGAGCCTCAACCCTGCACAGCCCATCCTGCTGACAGGTCCCTGCTGTGAGACTCCTCTCCCCCAGAGCTGGTGGGCACAGCACATCCTGACCTGTCTCCATCACCCTGCTTCAGCCTTCCCCGTTGCACACCCACATAAGGGATATTTTCTGCCTCTAATTTGCTGGGATTTCACAGCAAGATATGAATGCCAGTGTTCCTGTGAAGGGGAAAAGTCACCAGTCATGCAACATCCATTGCCAGATTGCAGCTCCTGGCCTGGCTGGTTGTGACTGGCACCTTCCTTGCAATCCCTTCATTAGTACAGCTCAAGGCTCGCCCCATACTTAAGGAAACTCTCCTCCCCACAAGAGGACGCAAAGCAGAACAGACCAGTTTGTGTTTCTCAAGGCACACGGGGAAGCCAGCGGTGAGCCCAGGCAGGGTTGTGCAAAACTGCCTTTGTAAATCCCTCAGGAGGAAAATTATGGTTCCCCCCTCCCCCTGCCCCGAGCTCCACACTCCAGCAGCACGTTCCCTTACACATCTGCTGAACTAGGGTAAAACTGGACACTGCAGAGCTGTGATTGATGCTACCAGGGCAAGGCACTGCTGGAGAGGTCCCTCCCTGCAGCAGGAGAAACACACACTTATCTCTCTCTCTCTGCTCACACATCCTGCCCTTGTGATCACAGCACAGTTAGAGGCCTGTTAAGAGATTGTCACCTCTCCTCCTCCTCCTCTGGCAGTGTCCAGAAGTTCCAAGGCTACTGTGCCACCCTATAAAGGCAGAGGAAGGGCTTGGGCATCCCTAATAGAATACCTCCACACTGTACCCCCAATCACTGTGCTCTGGAGCAGCACAGGCAGCTTCACCTTCCACAGGCACTGACTGAAGAGCTCCAGCAGAGCTGGCAGCCAGCTTGGCTGCAAGAAGAGTTAACTCAGTGGAAGGAGGCAGAGGAATAAAAGGCCTTCCTTTCTCTGTTTGTCAGGCAACAGGTCACACATGCTTGCAGACAGATCCCAAAGCCTGTCTCTACTCTCACATTTCCTCTCTTCCTTTCTCTGACGCTTTCCTGACATATCTTCTTGTGCACTTTGCTCAGCTTTTGAAGTAACACTCCTCCCTGCTTGTTCTCCTTCCCACTCCTTGTCACTGAAGTCCTGCTGCTGTCATCACACTCCCATCAGACTTCTCCTTTCAACTGTGCGTTTCCACGCTGTCTCTCCCAACTGTCACATATGCTTCTGGTTCAAACATCTGTTCCTCCCCCTCCCAGGGAAGTTGCTCCAAAACAAGCTGCTTTCTGTCTGAATGGCAGGGAGGATAGATTTGGTTGTACATGTGGCACTACACAACCATAACGTTGCCAAGTGAAAGGCTCCTCTTGTGTGATTTGGTCACATCAATTCCCAGGGCTGCAGGCTCAGGGCCCCCTTATTCTGCCAGGAAGAAGAGTGAGAAGCCTTTTTCTTGCACCTTACAGCCAGGTTACTCAGGGCTGAGCCTCTGCTCTGCAGGGAAGCAAAGGAAGGGGATACCTGCTGCTCTGCACAGAGGGAAGGTCTGCATGATCATTCTCTGTCACAGGTAATGGGATGCCTGACCAAGAATGGCTCAGCCCAGTGGAGAACCAAGAGGCCAGCAAGGAACTGACAAATTACAGGAACATTATGGCCACCCAGGGACATAAACTAAATCCTTTTCCTGCTGGACACCAAGGACAACTGTTACAAGTTTTCACCTAGTCAGTGGGAACAGCAGCATAAATATAAACCAGGTTATGCAGCTCACATGGATTCAGTATAAACTGACTTTCAGAATTATGCTGATGTAATTCTGGTGTTACCTGGTGAGCTCAAAGGTCTTGTGGCCTTGCAGGGGAGTCTCAGGCCAGCTCCAAACTCCAAGTGGGGTTAAGCCAGACAGCATGGGCAGCGAGGTGTCCTGCACAGCTCAGAGGCAGAGCACATCTCCAGCTCTGTGCAGAGGCCACAGCAGCCTCACTGCCCTCACACCCAGCTCTGCCTGCAGCCTTGGGCTGCCCAGCCCCACTGACACCATCAGGAAAGAGAATGAGTCATCTCTGGCCTGCTGCTTGCTCTGTCCCCATGTGCTGGCTGGAGGCAAGGCCCCAAAACAGGTGTCAGAACTTGGAGAAGAAGGTTCAGAGAGGTTTTATCAGCATTGCTAAGTTCTGCCCATTGCGAAGAAACAGAAATGTGGTTTCTATTCTATTCCCTTTTCAGCTGCTTGTAAGTTTTTCAAACAGCCTATTCAGGGTGAAATGTTCAGTGCTTGGTCTCAGATCAGAGATGATTTCTTTTATTTTCCCCTACAGGAACTGTGAGCAAAATACTAAATGGAGTAGATTTGGAGTTTGGGGAGCATGAGCAATCAGATATTTCCCCCTTGTTCCCTCTGATACCATATGTTCCAGCTGGAAATTTTACACTTGCAGACTGGTAACTCGTAAATGGTGGAGATGATAGACTTCAAATGTTCTCATTGAGAGGCAGAAAACAAACCCAGATTTAACAAAATAATTGGTTCAATACTGTTAAGATGAGTTTAAAGAATTCTGATAATGCTTTCCCCTTCCATCATGTCCCAGGAGGGACAAGCACACACATTTTATTTCAATCTCTGTGCTATAATTTTAAGGATAGTTGACATGAGGTGGTCTTTGTTAAGATGTATCTATTTGCTTTGAAATCCAAAGGAGTTCAGCACTTGCAGGCTGACAGAAATCACAGACTTATTATTCAAGGAACTTTTGAGCTGTGCTGTCAAAGCCATCAGAAGTCTGTACACTGAGCAGCTCCCGTTCAATGCATTTTTGTGCTCATTTACAAACTCTACAATGGAATTGCTCGAAGCTTTGTTCCCCTCAACCCCAAACTCACTTAAAACTAAAGCCAGAGAACCCCAGCATTCTTGTAAAGGCATGTTTGGATACCCAGCCTTACAGAAGCAATGGCAGCCTGATCATCCTCACCTGTAGTGCCTGCTAGGTCACTTAAAACATCACAGTCTAGCTGATTTTTTAACTTCAAAGTCAGTCCTACAAACCCCAAGCAAGCTTTGGGTAACCTGTTAATACCCTGCATGTTGGTGTAAATGCAGGAGTTATAAGCACTGACAGTTCCTGATCACAAGTGCTCCATCATGGGCAGATCCATGAAGGCACCATAACCATAGATGGTTCTATACATTTTCTTTTCCAGGTTTCTTAAGGGAGATAATATCCTTATTTCCTTCTCCCCTTCCCACTGCACAGCACAGATGTCCTTTTGTACTGGCTGGGGAGACACTGAACAGCTGCCCAGCCCATCCTGCTGCCCCCACTCCATCCCTGCTCCCATCCACAGCCGAGAGAGGCACTGCTGGCAGCTCACGTGTATTTAACAACTTGGGCACCAGGTGACTACCAAAACAGCCCAGCACACTGTGCTATAGTAAAACAGCACACAAAAATCACCCTGCTTGGGCAAAAAGGTCTCCTGACCTGAAACTCACCACACACCAGGGCTGGCAGACCATCCAGGAGGCAGATGATGGCTCTCTTCCAACCCCACTGACCAAAGTGACCCAGCAGCCACCTGGAACACAGCAAGAGATGAAATCTCTGGCAAGCCGCTCCCAGCCTGTTCTCTGCCTGCCTCCAGAGCATCTGGCACGAGCTAACTTTCACCTCCAGCCCCTGATCTCTTTGATCTCCCAGATAGTTATGTACCTTAATGATTCATGATTGTTACTTGAGTCCCACCTGCAAGCAGGGAAGCCTCTACACCAGCCTACAAAGGTTATGGGATAGCTGTGGGCTCACTTCCCCAGCCCCTCCTGGGAGCTACTTCCTTTCACCAGTCTCACAGCAAGGTAGTTCTATTAAGTGCTGTGGAATTAATCATGATTTATGCCAGTTGAAAGGAGAGAATGGCCAAGTCCTGTATCCTCACCTCCTGAACTACTGGTGCTGCTCTAATCTTGTTCATACTTCAAAGTGCTTTATTCCAGCCAGGTTGTTAGAATTACTTTGAGCCTGTACCCTTAAGCTGTGGTCATTCTTTGCTGTAATTCCTTGCTGTGGCTTCTGGAAAGGCGTTTTTCTCCCTCCACTCCCCACAATAAATGAGTTTGTCACTTGAGATATACTGCCAATGTGTTACATGTCCCACAGTGTTTGTGGTTATATCAGAAGTGTTTGTTTATAGAACCATAATTCAGCAATATCTTGATTACAGGAGAGATGGTGTTGTAACTCACTGTGGCTCCAGAGAATATTATTTTTCTTTTCCTTTAATACAAAATGTTGATTTTCAGTCAATACAACGAAAGAAAAGGGTGCAGTTTTTGCCCTGGTAACCAGCTGCCTTGTAAACCATGAGAAGGTGTTAATTGTTGCAAGTGCTGCTTGTGGTCAGGGGTAAAAGCTAGAACGGGAGAGATGATAAGAAACATCTGGGAAGATAAAGTCAGCTGCTGTCTGGTTGGACAAACCCTAACAAATAGAGCTAAAGGAGAAGTACCACTGCCACCAGAGGTGCAGCATGAGTGCAATTGTGGCCACAAGTGAAAGAGTCCCTGAGTGAAGCCTGCAAGAGCACAGCACACCCTGGGAGCTTGGTGGGTTTGTACCAGGCACACCGAGGGCTCAGCACTCCATCACCACAGGGAGCAGCTCCTCCTGACAATGCTCATTCCCTTCTCCTGACCAAACCCAGCTCCATTTACCCTTCTGCTCGGTGTCTTGGTGTCTTGGCATGCTCTGCTCCAGAAGGTTCCTTCCTCCAGCATGAATTTAGGCTTGTGCTTCCCATCACACACCTCCCTGGGCTGCACCACACCTTCACTGCCTGCCGAGCAGGTCCTGCTCTCAGGCTCTTTGCATGGCACAGCTTGGCACAGCACAGCACCAACATCTTCCTGGCTGATCCTGCTGTGCTCCTCCTGGCTCGGGGTGGGCAGACTGAGCACAAAGCATCTGTGCCTCTGTCCCAGCCTTCTGTGAGGCACAGCCCCCCAAACCCACTGGGTTTCGTGCTGGGGCTGGGAGGCAGCACCAGGAGGACTCAGAAAGGGGCCTCAGAGGGAAAAAGGCTGCATGTGAGGGCTCCTCTCCCATCTCTCCTCCCTCAGACGAAAGCAAGCTGGCAAGACAGCAGCCTCGTGCTCCACAGCATCTGCCACCTCTCCCCTCTCTCCCCCTGCCCAGTCCTGGCCACCTGGAGAGCAAACAGGAATACTGTTCGGTCTGGGGGAAGGTTTTCTGCTTTGTGGCAATTTACCGTATCTGAATGCCCACTTGAACTTGCCAGAGTGTGCGTTCCCTAAGGAAAGAAAGGCAAGGAGCACAGAAAAGACGGTGTATTTGCAAGACAAGCCCCTCCCAGGGGCAGGGTTATGCTAAGCAGCAGCCTCTGCCCCAGCATGGGACAAGGATTACATCTACACGACGGTAACATATGGTGAGGAGGGCTCATGTCCTGCAGAGAAAAAGGATGGGACAGCAGTATTATTTTCCCCTTGGACTCCATTGTCCAGGGCTGTATTCCTGATGTCTCATTAACTTCTGGGGGGCTGATCTTTCCCCCTGTTGTTTTTATTTACTAACTCTTGGCGTTTATACTTAAAGACATTGCAGTGAGCCATGCCACAAAGCCCTGAGTGCAATCCAATGACACCTCACACTGGGGATGAAGCCTACATTTAAACACAGGCTTATTTTCTTTCTCTTGCTTCCCCTGGTACAATTGCCCATGATAATGCAGCCACCTTCATCTCATCACAGCCTGATGTAGACCTCTGCTGCTGATCAGGGCTGGGATTTCTGCCATTCATCCTTTACACTAAGAAAACACAGTTTGAGTGAATAAAGCTGAGAAACCATGAATTTTTCCAAGTGGAGAGTGCCTGGGCAGCACTTCAGATAGCAAAGCTGCATTTTAACTGGGATCTGTGGGAATAACTGAAAAATAAAGATGAATGAGTTTGGTTGGGTAATTAGATAATAAAATTGAAGGGTTTGGAGTTTAGCCCAGAAATATAACCCAGTCTATGTGGCTGGCTAGCCTGCTCACTCTCCTACTTCTGGCAGCACTGTCTTAACCCAGAAAGAGACCTGTCCTTCAGAGTCCAAACACAGAAATGCATTTGTGTAGCACAGGATCAGTGGCACAGGATCAATCCTGCCCTCTGCCAGTCTCCCAGCAGCTGGATTTTTCCCCACAGGTGAGGCAGGGCTGCAGAGGTGCTGCAGGACTCAAAGTGGAGTTCCCAAACCCAGAGGGGGGTTGAGCACTGGAACAGGCTCCCCAGGGAAATGGTCACAGCACCAAGCCCGAGAGCTCAGGAAGCATTTGGATAATGCTGTCAGGAACACGGTGTGATTTTGGGGCTGTCCTGTGCAGGGTCAGGGGTTGGACTTGATGATCCTTGTGGGTCCCTTCCAGCTCAGGAGATCCTATGATTCTATAAACTCTCATGTATATCTCATGCCAGTAAATACTCCTGTGGCTCTGTAGAGGGTGGTGTTTCAGGGTAAAAAGGGCAGCAGAGCCAGTCTGAAAGGAAAACTGGGGGTGGTTTTGCTTTCTGGAGTGTTTCCCTAAATTCAGTTTTCAAATTGCTGCAGAGCTGAAAAGCAAAGCAAAGGCAAGTTCTCTTTGACTTGGGAAATCCTTTAAAAATAAAGCAAATTCGTTTTGAAAGGCACTTTGTCAGCTGCCCTATTTTTAGGATTGACTCCTACAGGTCCTTCCTTCAATGATAACAGTTTTGCCTGAGCAATGACTAGGGACTGCAGGATTTAGGCTTTTAATAAAGCAATTGTGTAATTAAAAATAAATGGGTCTCTAGTGTCACTATTTAAAAGAAAAGAAAACTTAGATCAAATAAGGCATTTCTTTCTTTTTGGTTTAGTCTGCTTGGATCATGCAGAGCTTTAATGACACAGTCACAAATGTTGTATTTAAAAGGCCTCTTAGTTGCTGAGAGGAGCCCCAGGAGAGGGCTATTAACTGGCCAAATTAGGCTATTTATTTTTGTGAGTTTTGCAAGTTTGAAAAAAGAGAGGCACATTTTCACTTAGGAGAGTGATATTTCAAATAGGTCACAGGAAACTCTGGCAGGCAGGGAGCGAAGCAGAGCGTCAGTAGGAAAACATTAACCAGAGACATTTTGCAAGTGTAACTCGACATTTGGGTTCCTAATGGCTTCTGAAGTCCATTCAAAAATCTTTCAGTGAACATAAAATAGGGGCAAGGCACTGCAGCTGTGCAGGAGCCCCAGCCTGATCCTGAATCCCCTAAAAATGGCAGAGCCATGCCCAGGGTGCTGCTGTGAGAGAGCTAGGGCTGCCAGCACAGCCAGTGGGATGTTTGGTGGAGATGGACCCTGCCTTTGGTCAGGAGAGAGCTGGGGCTTGCACAGACAGTCAGTCCCGAAACCTCACTGCACCTTCCCTGCCTCTAGCTTTGATTTTGATTCTCAGGACAAACCATGAACTTCATTTTCCTGTCACATAATCACAGCCCAGAGCAAATCAGGAGTGACTTCAGTAAATCCTGCAAAGCAAGCTGCATGTACACCTCCAGCATCAGGCACAATGTAGTTTAAATACAGGTTGGAAAAGGTGCCTCCACACCACCTCTGCAGGCACAGCACATGCTCACCCATAATACACCTTTTCCTCCTTTTCACCTTGGCAAACAGAATCAATTACCTTAAAGCCCACTCAGGAATGATTCAGGTGAAAATTACTTTGAAGGGCTGGTCCACCTCCCATAACCTTCAGCAGCTGAGGATGAAGTTATTCAGGAGTTAAGAAGCCTCTGGGGCAGTATCAGGGTGTCACTGGGTCCTGTCCTGCTCCAGCAGGGCTGGGGTCCCTTGAGCTGCTGCCACACAAGCAACAAGAGCACCACAGATGTACAAGTTTTTCAGGATCAGGATGAGAAAATAACTAATATAGTAAGATAATAAAAAGCAGTGTTCCTAGAAAGTGAGGTCTAATGGGTTCCACTTGGTGGATTATAAATCCACCAGCCATACAAAGTCATAAAACAAAACCAAAAGTAAAGTAACACGTGCCAAGCAATCTTCCTCAAGTTCTTTTCCTACATGAACTGGGTAATTGAGGACTCGAAGTGCTGGCATGTCTGAGGCTGTGACTGTCACATCAGTGCTTCCATCAGCGAATGACAAATCTCTATAAAAACACCTTTCTGTGACTGAGGTGGGACAGGCTCTCAGTACCACGTTCTCCTCCTCTGTCTGGGTGACCAGGAGGAGCTGTGAGTGCTTTGTGCCCAGCATTTTCACAGGACTTCAGGTTTTTTATGACACAGACAAACCAGTGGTTCATTGATCAGAATGAGGGAGTTGGCACTGGTGTCAAAGGAGCTGCAAGGGAAATTTGGAGCACACAGCTTCACCAAAAACCTTGTCAGTCGATACACAAAATGTCAGACAGACCTGACCCACAGCTTTATTCCTCTCATAATCATTGTACTCTGTCATATTAACATAAAACAGCCCATCCCACCTGAACCAACCCAACCAAAACCAGGAGGGGCTTCTGTCATGGTGAGGCCTTGTCCTGCACTGTGAACAACACTGTGCACTCAGCAAGGGGAAAGCAGAGGTAGAGTCCCTCCTGCTGTGTCACAGGAGTCCACACTGCTCCCACCCATGTGGCATGTGACAGGGTGGGCTTATTTTTCAGAGGTGAGGAGGGAATTTATAGGTACAGGAAAAGCACAAACCTATTGCTTGTCTGTTTGGCATGAAAGAAGCTATAAATAGTGTGACAATTGTCTCCAGAAACCCAGGCCAACCTCTGCCCTGATTAGCAACCACACACTGTCCCTTTGGACTTTACTGATGCAGGTTGCAGCCACCAGCTCAGCTGGCTCAGTTGTCTGCTATTGCCTTTAAAACTGCCCTAGCAAAAGTTGCCTTTTCCAAGGAGAGACAGAGGCTGGTTCTCTGCCTCAGACAAACCGGCTGTAGCTCCAGGGTTGATCATCAGCCAGTTGAACAGTAGAGTTCTCCAGCTGGGCCCTGTGCCTGCCTCATGGTGGTAATTTTTCCAGACCTACTCTGTATATTAGCTTAGCCTGGCAATATTTATTTAGCAGATAAAACTTTGATGCTGCCCCTGTAGAAATAGTTTGCAATATATTAACAAGGCCGTAATATTAGTCAAAAACATTTTTCATGTGCCCCCAAATGTTTGGTGTAAAAGAATCAGCAGATACCAAAGGTCACAGGGCAAATTCAGCCCTTATGACAAGTTAATCAATAGGTAAAACAGAAGGATGAGGGTGATTGGGGGTTCCATAAACCACTCTCTCCTCCAAGACCTTGCAGCTCACAGCGTGTATTGTGTATAATGCATGCAAGGTTATTCCTTAAAACAATTCAATATGATCCAAATCCATCCAGACACAAAGAAATAATTCATCCTTTTCCCGTGGCTGGGCACAAACCCCCCATGCCATAGTGCCATGCAGGGACAAGTGGGTGTTTCTTGTTCAATGCATCTGTATGAGCTCACACTGCCTGCCTGCCTGCCTGAAGTGGGGCTTTGAGAAAGGCCTGCAAAGATTTGGATCACTCTTGCTTTCCCTAAACCACCCCATCCCATTGCTCCCTTCCCAGGCACAGCCGTGGGCACAGAGCCCATCCAGCACCAGTCACAAACCAGCTCATGCTGGGCCCATGCTGGGGGTGAGGGGGCCCCTCCAGCCTCTTCACCTTCCCCAGGGAAGGGCAAAGACATTCCCCATGGTGATGAGGGGCTGGCAGTGCCCACTGCAGAAACCTCCCCCTGGCCTGTTTTCTTTCTTTCTCTGTTTCCCCATTCAGGAAAAAAGCTTCTGTCACAACAGCTGCTGATTCATTTTCTGACTTGGTGCCGAGCATGCCAGACATAACATTTGTTTGCTGCCAAAGTGGTAAAAACAATGACTTACCAGCTCATTTTTCTTCAGTTGATTATGTGGTGGGGGGGAGATAGGAGCTTTAATTAAAATTAGATAAGGAGGAGAATAAATCCACTGAGATGCAAAGAGCAGTGCTCTGGAAGGCAGGAAAGGGGAAAGCATCTGAGGAGATGCAGGAATAACCATCACTAAACAAAGGAAAACAAGGGAGTCCACGGGCAGGGACTCTGTGGTCCCTTGGTGCCCTTCAGCAACTTCTTGTCTCTACACTTTCCCCCATCCAGATGTCAACAGCTTCCCAGATAACTTCCCAGTAACTCTCAGATCCAATACTTTGCCTTCCAGACTGAGAGGAGAGAAGCCACCTAAAGATGGCTCCAGTGAGGGCAGACAGGTATACTGGTCTTTGATCCTTTCCACCTTTCTTCTCTGATTTGTCTTCTGTGATGGAAGAGTCCCACCATCAACATTTATTTGCTTCTTCAAACATTGGCTGATGATTTGCTCAGTAGGGAGAACACCTATCTACATCCAACCCACATTTTGGAAGCGTTCAGGGCAGAGTGAGATTTTGGCTTGCCTATTACACACTAGAGCCAAGTCTGGCTCCAGTGAGTGAAAAGTCATGGTTACCAGTGTAAGGGTGAGGACCTGCTGTGGAAGAACCACTCAAAGCCATTACCCCAACATGACCATTATCATTTCATCTGATGATAAAGAGAAGGTTAAATCATTCAGAGGCTACAAGAGAGATTTTTAAGACAGATGGGGAACAATCATTCCACAGATGGAATGTGGCTGTGTGGTCAGATACTACAGCTCAAACCAAGAACTCATCAAGGACTAACTATGCCTGGTAACCTCTCCAAACGTGTGAGGAGGAAAAACTCACTTTTATACTTTGCAAGCTTTTGCATTCTTTGCTTTAAATAGTTGTTTGCTCTCTTCATCTGAGTGGAATACAAAGAATGGCTATTTGCAACTGCAAAACCGAAGATCAGGGAGTCATTCTTGTTCAGGAGAGAAAATAAAACAGATACTAGAGAAGCTCTTTAGAAGGAAGGAAGGATTTTCAAGAATACCAAAAGAGGCACCTAGATACCACCACCAAGCCTCTGAAAAAGCTATTCCACCTTCTTGGAATATTTTTGGAAATTCACCTCATTATGTCAGCTTGTATTCAGAACCTGAGAGGAGTATTTTCACCACCGTACTCTCACAGAATGGGGAAGAATGGATTTAAGAGGTATCTTATGTTCTCTGCTCTTATCTCTGCTACACAACTAAACTGTTCTTTCCTTGGCTTGATCTGCTTGCATCACTTCACAGGTCTGGTACACAATGTCTCCTTGGATGACATTGCTAAGTTACTCCACTACAACAAAATACAAGTGCTTAAGAAAATCTCAAGTTGCTCTTCTCAACCAACCACGTTACGAGAACACCACCAAGAAAGGTTTGCCCCTCCCATGACCTTTTGCTGATTCAGATCTCACAGAAAGCAATGCTGCACTGCAGAGCCATGCTCAAGCTGTGGATTGACACACCTGACCATCCAGAGACACCCTGCCCTTCTTGGCTTCAGTCAGACCTGTAGTTTCTCAGCACCTTTGCAAACTAAGTTTTGAAACTAACACATTAAATTCTATTGTTGCATAAGGTCCTTAATTTCTAGTTTTTTATCAGCAGGAATGATATTGCCATACACTAGACCTGTTTTTGTAATACTACGGTTCCTCAGAAGGTTTTATGTTAATACCAAATCAGAAATAATACACATGTGATTCATAATAATCTAACTGAATGGCTGCACTGAATGCATTGTAAGAAATTCTGGTGAGGCAAGAAACTCATTAAAGAAATAGTGACTACTATTATCCCACAGCATCTACTGTTCTACTGGAAAGTTTCCTTGAGTAGTTTCTTTAATTAGCAATTTGATATTTTGAAATAGTGTGATCTCCACAACACATAATTTGTAACACAGACTTGGCTGGCAAAACAAAGGAAAACAAGCAATCTTTTCAGAGCTTACATCTCTGGGGCATATCTTGTCATTCACTGCCGTGTATGTGTATAACATGGTGGCACTGCTCTTGTGGGATTTTGATTCTTAAAAGTTACTTAGATAAAGAGCTTTTTTATTGGAACATTATATATTGTCTTTTTTCCCCCCTTTTTTTTTTTAAAAAAAAAATCCACATAAAATATTTGCATAACTTTGGGCTATCCAAATAGAAGACATTGACCCCAGCTGTGTTCTAGTGAATGAATCATTTACGTAGGAGCTCATTGCACAGAACGTATGGTATTTTATCTTTGCTGGGTTCCTGCCAAATACAGTCTGTAACAATTTTTCCCCTTTGCCGCATTTACTGCTTGATATCCTTTAAAATATACCAGCTCCAAGTGTGAGAAAGCAAAACAGATTCTGGCTGGCTCTGGCTGAGAGCTGTTTGTATGGATAACCCTGTGCTGGCACCGAGGTGCCCTTGTTTTTGGAGAACATCCATTCCAGATCTGAGGCTCTCCTTGCACTGGCTGCTTTTAATAAACATTGAATCAAAGTTAATTTAAACCCGCAGGGAACTGCAGAAGCCCAGGAGCAAGGAAAAACAGGGATCCTCTTCATAAACAACACGGGAACTGCCCCAGTGAGAGAGAAAAACTTCCACTGCCTGGAACATCCCAAGTCCTGCAGCTGCAGGGAATTCCTGCAGGGAGTTAGGGAGGATGTTTCTGCCACAGCTCCTCTCAGTTACAGTTATCTTCCAGGTATCATTTAAGTGGTATTTGGGCAAGACATATTTCTGCCCAGAAGGGCAGGGGAAAAAAAGATTATTTCATTAAGTGACTGAGGCACTGCGTGGCCAAAGCCACTATTACACCAGGTTTGATTTGAAACGGTGAGCGAGAGGTCAGGCTCTCTCTACACTGATCTCCCGGGGGAGAGGAGATAAGGCAGAGTGCCGAGATTTCCACGCTCCCACATGAATAGATAAGGTCTGAATGAGCAGCCTCGTCTGTAGGCTGCTTCCCTAAGTGTTTTTCATAGCTTTCACTGGAAACCCTCATACCTTTCTACACTGAATCACATAATTATGGTTTCCACAAGAAATTCAGAGCAGGGTCTCCTCCCACAGAATTTCCTCTCACCTGCGCTCCTTTCAGCACCAAAGATGACTATTTGTCAGCACTACCTCTGCTGCTGAAAGGGTTCACAAGCAGCTCAATTTAGCAGCCAGAGTCGAGAATATTTCCTCATGCACAAGCTTCTAAAACGTGTTTGTGTGTGGCATGAGCATCTCCATGAGGAATCATTCATTCAGGACACACTTGCACTCTCGATGTGTTCTCCCTGCTAAGCAAGGAGCTTCTTTTGCAACAGCCAGCCTCCATCACCAGGAGGTTACCCTCTGGTTTCCCAGGAAAGCCTTGCTCAGATGGAGATCCTGCTGGCAGGATGCAGCCCCATTAATCTCTGCCATCCCAGTTCCTCATGCCTGAGCTGTTCCCTGTCATAGGAGGCTCCCTCTTCATTACACCCTCCCACGTGCAACAGGAACACAATAGCCTGGTTAAACCTGACCCTGGGTAAACTCCAAACACAGACAAGACTGAAAGCCACCAGTTAATTCATCTTTCAGCAGCAGATTGTCTCTGATGTGAAATGTTTGTTCCCATTCCCTCAGAAAAAGGAAGCCAGAGTTTCACAGCTCTGCAAGTCCTTCCTGAGAGAGTCACCCAAGAACCTGCACTGACACCAGTGCCAGTGTTCCAGAGTTGAAAGTGCTGCTGTAATTACACGTGACTGTTGTATAAACTCCAGTTTTGGTTGCTCATAACTTCATCTATAATTAATTGTTTAGGCTGAAAATTTCTCCAGCTGGACTCAGCCTCAGGCTAAACTCTTTCATTTTGGTTGAAATGGCTTGTGTCTCTCCCAAGAATATATTTAAGGAAAAAGACTCTCTTTTGCCCCTGTTAAAAGGGTCTTTTTGTAATATACTGAAATGTTCTCACCACTCCATGCTTCTAAAAGCAGCACCTTGAAATACTGGCAGACTTGAATGCTGTGAAACATGTCTCTTCATATTGCCTGGGGGAGAGAAGGATCACAATTTGGCTGTTTTCAGCCTCAGATTTCAATATATAAAAACATGTACAGTTATGTATATACATACACACACACACATATATATTTAACTCTGAGTACCCTCAGTGCTGAGCAAGCTTGGTGTGCCAGACACACCAGTGAGGGGACACAAACACAGAATCCAGCAGAGACCAAGGACATTTCTACAGCTACAGGGCCTGGTAGAGCTTTCACTGCCCTTTTTGCAGGTTGTCTGAGGTACCAGGCCAGAAGAGAGCTGGAGGCAGGTCAAGCTGAGCAGGACACAGAGAACACAGGAGAAGCAGCTACTGAAAACAGCCTGTGATGATCCTGGCCACAGAGCCAAGTCTGACCTGTAGGCAGTGAAGAGAACCCTGGGTGCACATGGAGCAGCAAAGACAAGTCAAAATGTTCAAAAGCAGTTCAGCACATAGCTTCTGTCTACTCTGAAAACAGCCAGAGGTGTCTCTACACAGGTCTGTTCTACAGTGAGACAGAAGTGGAGAAAATGAGCACAAGATCACTCATGATAAAGAGCACAGCACAATGAATGCAACCTGCATGAACAACCGAAAGTTTCCCTCTTCAGGAATATCTGGAGTTGAAACCTTATGACAGGCTAAAGATGCTGTACCCGCTTTCAGAGGGGGGGCACACCCAGTGGTTTCTGGCCATGCAGAAAACAGGAAGAAAGCACATCTGGCTGCAGAAAACAAACCCTAGAAACATAGGAACTCTTGAAAAATCTGAATGGAAGAGTAAAAATTACTTCATTAAAATTTTTACCAATGTGACAGAGTCCAGAGGTGTCATTAGCAAAAAGAAACCCCAGCACACATCTGTCCCTGAGCTAACTAGGAAAGCAAAATGGGCCCACTCTAACTAAGAAACTAAAACACTCACAGACACTTCTTACTACTCTGTGAACATGAGTCAGTACAAGTGAAAATGGTGCACAGATGGGCCAGCACAGAAGCAACAGAAGTGCCGTGATACTTACAAGAGGGGAGAAAAAAAAAAAATAATCTTCCTTTACAAGTGTAAATATACCAGAGAAATCATCCGCTCGCAGCACAAACTGGGCTTTGATGCAGCAAACACTCCCACCAGGGAAGGGAGGAGTAGGCACGGTAGACATTGCATCTGGAAGACAGTAGGCTCAAAGCACTGAGCTTTTCCAAGGAGTCACAACACACACAAACATGCCAGACACATTTTATTGTCTGCATGCAACCAGCAGCAAGGGGCCAAGCACTGTCCCAGGCCATGGAGAGATGGAAAGAATCGTGGTGAGTGTTGGGTCTAACAGCTGGAAAGAGCATTGTGACAGCCCCACCAGCTTGGGCTTTGGTGCACTGCTCACAACACTGGACATGCAACAGCTGAAAGACACACAAATCAAAGCTGGTGGTGTTCTGCACGGGGCCAGGAAAGTGGCATCTGAAGCATTCTGTCCAGCTCTGGGGTCCTCAGCACAGGAAGGGCAGGGACCTGATGGAACAGGACCATGAAGGTGACCAGAGGGAAAAGGATCCAGGGAGACCTTAAAACACCTTCCAGTACCTAAAGGAGCTACAGGAAAGATGGAGACAAACATTTTACCAGGGGCCATTGTGATAGGACAAGGGGTAATGGTTTTAACTAAAAAGAGTTGATTTTAACTAGATGCAAGGAAAAGTTTTTTTACAATGAGGGTGGTGAAATACTGGCACAGGTTGCCCAGAGAGGTGGTAAATGCCCCATCCCTGGAAACACACAAGGTCAGGTCAGATGGAGCTCTAAACAACCAGATGTTTGGACTGGATGACCTTTAAAAGGTACCTTCCAACCCAAATCATGCTATGATTTTTGGGGCCCTCAGCCTCTCACAGAGCAGCAATAACATGGGGATCTTTCTCTCCAGCCTCTCTCAGGTCTCCCCCTCAGTGCAAGCTGCTCAGTTCACAGCGAGAGCAAGGGGCTGAGCTCTCCAGACTAATCACATTCCTCCCCTCACGTGTAAAACAGCAGTAACAATATTTACACTTCTGCAGTTGGCTCAAGATGCGGGAATGAAAACTTAATTACCATCAGTGCTATTCACCTGTGAGGAACCGCTCACAGCCTGACCTGGGCAGGAATGAATCCAGCCCAAGGAGCCCCGAGTGGAGCTGCAGGAGACAACACAAATCTCATCCCAGTGGGAAAAAGGTGTGGCAGCTTTGAATGGGAGAGAAACAGCTTCCCCACCATTTATGACCTTGTTTATAGTGAATTATCAGAGAATTTCAGAATGGGTTTCCAGTTTGCAGGTTAGGCACACTCCTGCCCTGCTGCTCTGCCCACTGACTCTGCAGTGACACACATACTTGTGTTCTACGGGAAAACCATTTTTAAACAATAAATCCAGCTTTCCAAACCTCTCGCCTCCCCCAGGTCCCTCTAACAACTTTTGTGGGTTTGTGCTACATTGTCTCACTCTTGAAGACCTTTTTTTTCCCCAGTGTTGTGTGAAAGACCAAGCACAGCAGGAGAAATCAATTAACGGAGCAGACAGCTATTCTGCCATCAAATGAACAAAATGAAATAGTACCAGAGACTTACACTTACAGTCACCCCTAAGTGTTTCACATGACAGCAGCAGAGAAAACACAGTCCAGACTGTTGTTTTAATGTTGATAATATTCCAAAATCCACAGCGCTTACCAATTCCTCAGTGGAAATAAAACCTTTGACACCAGTGGGAATTCTGTCTGGGCATGAAAGCTGCTTGTTATATTATGATCCAGCAATAAGAGTCTGTTTTGATTGTCAGATATTTAGCACCATTCCCTTCTACGCCTGCCCAGAGCACCTGGACTGACAAGCAGAGGACAAAACTTCAGTGGAATTGTGTTAGACATGAATACATCTGTGCTCTCACGTGCTTTCTGCCAAGGCTTGTGCTGGTGAGGAGTTGATCCTGCTCTCCACTACGGGCAGGGTTTATTTATACTCTGCAATCACCTCCCAGCAGCTGGAGGGCTGCCTGATGTGTCAGCCTGCCCTGCTGCGGAGAGTTGGCTTTTTTTGCATCTCAGCTGGTTTGTTACTGCTGCACACATCCTTGGGCCCAGGACTGGGTGCAACAAGGCTGCTGATTTCCCCCAAAATCATGAAGATGTTAAGGAATACAGGGGGAGGGAAGGGGAGAAGGAAAGTGTTATGATACAGCAACAGTAAGAGGGAAAAGAGTTAAAAGGAAGACAGGAACAAAATTCAAAGGCACAGGAGTGTAAGACAGCATCACTTCAGGCATATGTCAAAATAGTGTCAGATTTTCCTCTGTTGATTAAGTCAACAGTTAAACACCCACCAGCTCTGCTTTTTGCTAGCCCTGGAGTTTTGCTGCACCTGGAGAACCTCTCTGTGACATCAGCAGTAGAAACAGCTGCGTTTGTCAGCAGATAACCTCCTTCAAGAGTAGGTTGAGTAACCCCTTCCACCTGTGTCATCATGAGAGCCACTTCCAAGCACAACAGAAGCTGTGGGAAAATGGCCTGAATTTTATCAATTTTCCCCAGTTTTAAGTCACATGTAACAGCACTTCATATTTGTCCCCAGAGTTTGATAAAAAGAAAATTATCCCCATAATACTAAATTAAAAGTGTCAGATTCGTATCTATCCAGCTAACCTGGTAGAGATCACCAGCCTGTGGTGAGGAATGGTCTCAGCAAGGGAACATCTGTGCATTCTGGGAAGAATTTTCCCTCTCCAGCACTTGGGGTCCTTAACTCCCTCTCATTTCCAGAAGATTCAGAGAAAGAACCTGTCACATGAGTGCTTTCCAATAGGACTTTGAACCTGTAACGATGTTTGATATAAAATTACTGCCCAGTTACAAAATTTTGTGGTGCGGTTGAAGAAAACCCAAACAAACAACCCGCATGCAACAACTTAAAAATAAAATGTTAGGGGTTTTTTTTTGTACATAACTTTTATTTTA
The DNA here is from genome assembly GCA_013399915.1 of Illadopsis cleaveri. Lineage (NCBI taxonomy): Eukaryota > Metazoa > Chordata > Aves > Passeriformes > Timaliidae > Illadopsis > Illadopsis cleaveri. Next base: position 49,188 of record VXBB01008837.1, on the reverse strand, counting down.
CTCAATGGGACTTTTCCATTACAAGTAGAAGGATGAGTAAACAAGCAAACCCTTATTTATAAAAGAGGGATAACATTGTCCAAGGGAGAGTGCATATTAGATTGAGACTATGGTAATTTCCTAGGACTGTATTTAGATGAAAGAGTCTGGGATTTTTAGTGATTTTGGCCTCAAAAGCCTTCCCAAGGGACATGTATAATTTAGCTGTGACAAGTCTCCCTTAGGTTTAGGAGCCAAGAAGACAGACTCATCTCTCTTCTGCAAGAGCCAGCATCCAGACATAAACATGCTTTCCTCCCAGGCAGTGTCAGCCCTGAGTTGTACCTGCTCTTTGCCATTATACCAACCCAGGCACATAAATCACCCCTGTCCAGTCTGAGGGAAAAATCCCACACAGACACCTTGACTGCCCTGACATTGCCTGTTCTGCACTCCAATTTCCACACTTCTCAGTCCAAATAAGGCTGCTTTATGCACTTGCACACTCTCAGCAACAGGAGCTAAAACTTTGGTGAAAAGCAAGCTTGTTTGTCTAAGGGTTTTGGGGTTTTTCCCGTAAAAAAAACCAAAAAACCACCATTTGTAACTATGAACATTCCTCACCAGTCCTCACCTCAGTCAGCCAAAAATCACATGAGGTCTCTCTGAAAAACTAAGTTCTGTGCAATGAAGTTATTAACTGCTGGGAAAGGCAGAAAAGCTCTTTTACAGCTGTTCATTGACGCACTGAACGTCACGTTACACTCTGTAGCCCCTTTTGGATTCTGCAGACTTCTGGAGTAGGCTAAGAAAAAACAAAAACCTTGGCCAGAGCAGTTATACTGCTTCTTGAGACATGGGGTTTTTTGGGGTTTTTTTTGGGTAGAGGCCTCAGATTCTCAGCCAGCAATTTCTGTCCCTGGTGGAAACTAAAAAAACCAAAACAATCAAATAAAAAACGCCAAAAAACAAACAAAACAAACAAACAAATACAAGCCAACCTACAGAAAATACCAGGTTTGTCTGCTTTTTAGCAATTCAGAGAACAAATACCAGTTCCTAAGGCATTTATAAGAGGTGTGAAAAGACCCCAAAGCCCCAGCATCCTTCCATTGAAGGTCACAGTTATTCTGACAAAGCCAGCAGTGCCTGGCTCTGGAGCAGAGTGCTCCCAGACACAGTGCTGGGAACTGGGATAGGAGTAGCCTGGCCATGCCAGCTCCCATTTGGCACCCTGTGAAACACATCCCTCCAGCTGTGCTCCCACAGAAGGGGAGAGCCTGGTCAATCTGATGCTGAAGTGCCCATCACTGATGCTTGAGCCTCTCCACACAACAGCTTTAATGACTCTCAGAAACCTTTCACACAAAGACCATGGCTTGTGCTGCTCACTGCAGTTTTAGACAGGCACACAACCCCCTTGGTTTAACCAATTGGCTGTAATCCTGCAGTGAATGAGGCCAGAATTAATTCTCCCTGTTTATGTTTCAACATTTTTATTCTAAAACTGTACACGGATGCTTGGGTACAGCAGGTGCATTTCATGGGTACATAAACCATCCCCAAGCAGTCCTGCTCTCGTTCCTGCGTGCTCCTGCCAGCAGCACACCACTCCTCACACCCAGCCTGCTGCTTGGCTTCCTTCCCTCTTTCCCTTTTAAATGGCACAGACAGTCGATGAAGAGCCAGGCACTCACCTTGACCCAGACTTGAATCTCCACCAGACTTTCTCAGCAGGAACAACCAGGTTTGAAATGAGAGGAAATGCTTGGCAGGTGTTCCCAGGGGACTGGCCAAAAATAAATGCACTCTCTAGTTAATTTCCATCTGAGTACTACTAACGTTTCTCCTTTAAGAGTGCGGCTGAAGCATTTGATTTACACAAGGTGAGGCATTTGTTTGCAGTCACCCGGCAGACCCAGCACACAACAGGGAGCAGTCAAACCCATTTTAATATAAGGTGCCCGTGCTCTCCATACAGCCAAGGGGTCTTTTAGGGTGTGATTAACTGTAATTAGGAACCTACCTCTCACCTTTGATTATAGCAGTAGTCTAGACAGCTAGTGTTGGCAGAGAACTGACAGACTTCAAATTACCTTGTACAAATATTCCCCAACGCATCGGTTCTGCAAGGAAACAGACCGGAGGCTCTCTGGGATGAGGGTTACACCGAGCAGAACAACACTTGGCAGGCAGTGAGGAGCAGGTAAGGCTGTTTACAGGGAGCTCTACTCAGCCGTGACTTCCACCACCAGCCAACTCCCCGCATCCAGCACGGAACGCCGCAGGCTGGAAAACCGGCTCCCGAAACCCCCGAGCCGCTTCCTCCCGCTCAGCTGCTGGCACCGGAGGAGAAAAGTCTGCTGGATGTCAGCTCTGGCGCAGGACCAGAGCCGGCTGCGTGGCGACCCGCCAGCCCATGGCTCAGGAAAACCTTCTCCTGCCTTCTGCACGGTGATGCAGCTGGGACTGAAGAGCCAGGGAATACCCTCGAGTCCTTTAGCCGCGGGTTGCTTGGAGCTCTCATCTCCTACTACTGTTTGCCTTTTTTTTTTTTCCCCCTTTTCTTTTTTTTTTTTTTTAAGGACCCACTTGGCTCATCACCTTAAACAAGATTTTAGAAAACAAGACATCTAGAAAAATTGGCCAAATGCATTAGCTAGCATCATTAAAGAATTTAATCCACCTTCATTAAAGAATTTAAAAGCTCCCTCCGAATTGGTGAGTTTATTACTTTAAAAAGAATTGTTGTATTTGAAAATAGTGCCATAAAACAAGACCTGAGGCAGGAGATAGACTAAGGTCGAAACGTAGTTCAGCCCCTGAAATTACTCGCTTTAGATTGTGTATTTTCATTTTCCATCCCAGATAACTGTGTGGCAAGGCTGTGCATTGCTACATGACAGCTCGTTCTGCTTTTAAAACAGCAGCACTTCACTAGTAGCTAAATTGATGCTTTCTATGGGTCCGTCACTTAACGAGGGTAATTGATTAGTGCCTGTGAGGGGCTCTGAGATCTAACAGATTACATATTCTGAGCCTGCTAAATTATTCGAATAGATTTAGGAAGAAAAAGATTCAGAATTTTGTGTGATCCAGCATTACCTTTCCCAATCAGCATTTCCCCTTCCCATATTTTTGCTTGGTTAGAAAAAAGTGTGCTAAGCCCAGGGAGCAGATTTTAAAGGGCAGCAAGAAGAGCTGAGCATGACACCTGTTAAAATACAATAGAAAGCGAGGATATTTTTCCAATGAGAGTTTCTCTGATGACTGTTTATTCCGCTGTTTAAAGATTACAGCTTCAATCTAGCTCGAGAGAAGAAAGTGGAAAGTCACATCTCCGTGGAGCTCGGAGCAATCCGACGGGATTAAACAACCTGCTGTGTTCGGGGCTCCAGCCTCACAACACATCCTCCGTGGTGCAATTTGGAAGCATTTAAGCTCAGCTGCCTTAAACACAGCCCAGAACCAAGAATAGCCTCGGCTCCCGGGCACAGGTCAGGCGATGCTGAGTCACTTGCTGGCCGGGGCCCAGGCTCTCCAGCTGCCTTGGGCTCGGCCTCCTTAAAGCCACAACTTGTGCCTGCCGCACGCAGCCCCAGCTCCAGCTGGGCATCACCGGACAGGGATGGCACCCTCGGATGCCAGCGGGTTTAGCCAGATGCATCCTTCCAATATCAATTCCTGGTTCGCACCGCCCCGTTTCCCTCCAGCTTCGGAGCGCGGCACTGCTGCTGCCGCCCTGCCCATTCAGAGCTACATTCATACATCTCTTTGTAATTATGAATCAACTCCCAGGCATCGGCGCACACCCCAGGCTCGCACAGAACGGCAAACAATATACTGTCACGGGTTGCATCAGCTGCACGATGCTCTCTCATGCCTTCAGGCTTGCTAAAGCTGATCCAACGCTAATATAATAATAGCCTTTTTACCCGCCTCCTCCCCCAACAATTACCGGAGGCTTGGAAAGCCATTGAAATGCAAATAGCACACGGAGAGGTTATTGGGAACCAGACTGGGAAGGTACAAATGCTGTCCTGCTAGTTTCCTTTAGTTCGACAAGAACGGGACTGTAATCCTGAATTTCTCTTTGCAGAAACAGGGAGAGAGGCAATATTGTGCGTCTACAGACGGCCAAGGGTAGAAGCTGAAGAGCATCTTCTCCAGCATCGCTTCTCTGTATCTGGGCCCCCTGTTACTCCCCTTAGCTGCTGCACTAGCAGAGAATTGCACGGCACAGAAGTGTCTGTAGCTCCGATAATACCCCAAGCGTGCCCAACTGCACAAACTCACAGAAACGCGCTCAGTGTGGGTTTGAAAGGTCTTGCCCCCACAAGGCACGGCACAGCGGAGCCTGCAGTTCGCTCTGTGGACACAGACGAAAGTCAGAAATACAGCATGCCTCACCCTGTTATCCCACCGCATCCTTCAACCCAGGGGCTTCTACAGAGGACAGGACCGCCTCCCCCCGCCCCATCATGGTCTGTTCGCCGACTGTCTTTTCAGGTAATGTTTCCACCAAGGACAAAAAAGGGCTTTCTGGACCCAAGGCAGCCCTGACACTCGGCTGGAGCAGCCGTGAACAGCAGTGTGTACCAGCTGCTGTGAGGTGACATGGGACTACGATGATCCAGACACTTCTTCAGGCTCTCAGTCCCCAACAAAGCCTCAGGAATACCTCCTAAAAATAGGAGGTATCCTCATCCCCTTTTCTGTAGCAAAACAACCTATAAATATCACAAAGAAGATGTTTACCCTGTTACTAACAATTCCCTACCCCCATTCAAAAGAGCCAAAGAGAAGAAGAAGGTCCAGCACCCCGTGCACAAGGGGTAACTTGTTTGCTTTGGCGAGGAGGCGGCTGAGGGCAAATCAAAGGGCAGTTTATAGCTACTGAAGGGCAATTTTTAACATAGAGCCCACAGAGCTGGGGAGGGGCTAAAGGGTCAGTGGGAGGGACAGATGAGCCCAGGAGAATCTTCTTGCCAAGGCAGTGCCACAGCACGGCCATTGGTCATCCCTAGGGAGGAAGGGGAGCTCTCAGCCCTGGAGGGTTTCAGACGTGGCTGTGGCTGATGTAACCCGCTGTCCATGGGTCCCGCTCCGATGGGGCCTTTGGGCTGGAGACCTCCAGAGGTCGCTTCCAGCCAACAATTCCGTAGCTCCGTAACCTCCACCTTAAATACTTGGCACTAAGGGGTGAAGCTGCAGCAGCTCCTTCCCCTGTACTTTCCCTGGAGCAGGGCAGAGCCGCCAGGCCCGCACACCGCCCCATCCCCGCACCCCTGCGGCCTCCCGGCGCTGCGGTCCGTGCCCCGGGGGTGCCATCCGCGGGCACACGGGGCTCCCCCGGCTCCGGGCTGCTGCTACTGGGGGTGACAGACGGCGGGGACCCGGCAGCAGCAGCAGTCCCGAGCCCTTCCTCCTTCCCTGCGCGTCTCCCCTCCGCTATTTTTGCCGCCCGGCTCTCCCCGCTCGGGTGAGCAGATGTGGGACCGACGTGGGCCGGCGGCAGCCCCACTCACGGCCGACGGAGGGATGTGCGCCGGCGTTTTCACCGAGAGGAAAAAGCCGGCAGGTTGCGGGGCTGGGCCATGCCCCGGGGTCTCCTCACAGCCACCCCCTGCCCCGAGCGGGGNACAGAGCACCCCGACTCCGCAGCGGATGGCGGGGTGCCAGCCTGTGCATCAGGGCCGCGCCACAGCGGTCCTTGTCCCCCTTTCCTTCTCCCGACCTCCACGCTGGGCTCTGCCCGCCTCCGGTCCCCGTGCCCCGGCTCTCCCCGATGGCGATGGGGCCGGTCCCGCGGCGGTACCCGCAGGTAGGGCGGCTGGAGCCCTGCGGTAGGTGACGGTGCTGGTGACGGGCGCATCTCGGAGCGCAGATCTGCCTTCCGGTGACAGTGTTACAGCGATGTTTGAGATGTGCGATGCTGCAGGTATAAAGCCCTGGAGCAGCCTGGGGCTCAGCTAATCCTAAACCGAGGTAGCCATGGAGTCACCGCCAAAGGAGTTTGGGTTTGTCTCTCTGCTCGCTGAGCTGTTGGATTAACGGATTCTCTGTGTGACCCAAATTTGTCGGGCTGCTGGTTGTATTCTCACTCTTTTTTTTTTGGTCCCGCTGTTATTTCTGCAGATCAGAATAGTCTAACCCAGAAATCGGTCCCAGCTGAGCAGCAACTAGGAAGGAAAAAAAAAATCCTGTTTTTAGGAGGGTGTGGAGGATGGAATTAAGATCAATGCAAAGCTTACCACAACTCTTTGTCTAATTTAAAAAACCCAACAGTACTCTTAGAAAGCAGTGTATTTGAATTGAAAAGAACGGTCTTTCCAGAGGTTATACAGAGAAAATAGACAGCAATTATGGAAAAGGCCTCAGGAAAGTTTCTCTAAACAAAATCTGCTATTAGCTAGGAGGCACTCGGCAAGCACAGACTGGTTAGAAGATATCAGCATCAAAGCAGAGAGCGAACTGAACCCCAAGCAGGTTTTGCTGTTGGAATAACTTAGGTTTTCCTTGAGTCAGCCTGGAATTAGTTTGTTTGCATTTGTTACTTACCTGTTTGTGCGCCTGGAATGGTAACAGCGTGCTACAGAGTTGCTTATGCTGACCAGGTTAACAGCTGCATTTTTAATTGATGGGTGTCAGTTTGACAGGCTGAGCTGAGACGGTGCATAAAATCCTGATTTTAGGTTAAAAAAGAAAAATCTGATTGGTCAGTACTAAAACTATTTGCATTCTGTGTTGTTTGCAACGTGGGCAAACAAAAATGCAGTTCTGTTTCATTTTGGAGCTCTTGGGCTGCAGAGTCCAGCTCATAAATATCCTTGGCTGTGTTTGTATCAAAACGAATTTCACCGAAACATTCATAAATCGTTCCTGCCAGCGGTGAGGCTTCGCAGGTAGTTGAACAGCATGAAGTTTGTCTCCTCTCCGAACTGCTTTAAATCGCCTCTCCATGGCAATCACTGTGTAAGGGGAAGCCTTGCCCACATGGGACGCACCGAGCCGGGTGCTGCTGTGCGGCGCTGCCTTTCCACGTGGCCTCTGGGTCCTCCCCCGCTGTATTCTGGCAGCGGCTCTCCCAAACCATGGGTGAGTGCCTGCTCCTCTCTCTCTCTCTCCCAAAATGTGTTGGAACAGCTTTGCAGCACCCTGAGAGAGCCTTGGGAGCCCTTCCCCAGCTGAGCACTGATCTGGCCTCTTGGGTTCCAGCACAACCTCTGTGCCATCATCCTGTACCCATGGGAAGATGACAGCTGGGGGGAAGGCAGTGGGTTTCCCAGGCAGGGCGTTCTGTCCCATTTCTTCAGAACAGCAGCAATAGAAATCACACTTCTTCATTGCCTCTATTCCCTGGCTTTTTTTTTTGGCTTCGTGTTCTGAAGCAGCTGCTCCAGCAGTGCTGAAGGCAGGCTGTGGGCAGCCCAGTCTCTTGGCAGCTCAGAGATTTACAAATTACCGAGAACTAAGGATAACAAACAACAAAATCAGCACTTACCGTGATTCCCGCAACTGTTGTGGTCCAGATCCACTACTGACACGAGACTGATGTGTGTCTTGTCTGTGACTGTCCAATAAAACAGGAGCAAACTTCACTTTTTCATTGAAAAAGAAAAGTGTTTGGGTTTCTCTTTGGTCAGATTCTAGTGCATTTCCCTTCATTCATGGCTGTGGCTGATATCAGTGGGCTGTCAGACACAACTGTGCCACATCCATCTGTGCCTCCAACCTACCTCTGCCCACAGCCCGTCTGCCTGCTGGAAACAGGCACTGCTTGTAGGGCACCAACCCATTTACCAGTGCTGCTAAACTCTGGAGTGTTCCCAGTGTGTTGAGGAGCAGAAGCATTTAAGTATTTTGAGGCGGTGGAGAAAACCAAACACCCTGCAAAGCTGTAGCCAGAGGCAGGCATTCCCTGTGCCAGCACTTTGAAATTCACAGATCTGTGCCTTTTCCAGAATGTAGTTATGTTTCATGGTTATGAGTCGTCCAGGGTTAACCACATGCCCGTGGAAAACAGTAAGAGTCAAAGAAGAAACTTCGCAGTCTTTGTTATTGTCCCCTCTCCTGTCCTCAGTCTCCTAAGCCAGTACGGAAATGCATTGATGTGTTTTCATGGAAGGCTCACAAATTTGACATCTGGGGGATTTTTGGAGGGAGCACAAGGTTTCCTCTCGCAGGCCAGGCAGAAGGGGCACGTGCAGTTTTTGTGCTATGCATTTTGTAAGAAAAGGTTGAAGAAAAACTTCCCCTACAAACGGCAATAAGAGCAGTTGGGCGTGTCCTCCAAAGTCACCGCCTCAGCACTGACGGGCTGTGTTGTCACCGTGTCTTCACAGGCAGCATCTCGCAGCTCACCTCTCCTCTCTGGTGTGACTACCAGCACCCAGCAGCAATTACAATAATTACTTCAATGTAAAAGCAGTATTAGACAGTACAATTAGCTGCATATAACTGTTGCACAGATGGCTGCAGCCACTGCGGGCAGCTCCACACCACAGTGCCCAACGGAGGGCATGGAGAAAGCAGAAAGGAGCTATCCCTTCTCCAGATTGGTTTTTTCAGGTATCTGGACTCTGCTTTGCACTGGGCAGCTGTGGGTGCAGCTGGCAGAAAAGGGGGTGCCAGTGCCAGGTGACCCTGTGTCTCTGTGCCCCATCACTTGTTAGGGTGTCCATCCCCATGGATGTTCCAGAAGAGTTGCAGGGAGGAATTATTTGGAGTCGAAGAGAAAGGCTTGCTTTGGCATTGTTGTCAAAGCTGAAGGAGATAGCAGTATTGTATAAAGCTAAAAATCTTTGTTATAATACATTATTGTGTTATTAAAGTCATAATTACCAGGTATCAGTGGCGAGTCAAAGTAATACATTTAAAGAATAATTTTTACTTAGATAATGTCTTTAGTGCATATTACAAAGGAGGAGAAGCCAAATTGGTTTTCTTACAAATTATCTCTGATCTTAGAACACATATGCATTAATTAAATGTGCCGTGCTCAGATATTTATGTACATAGCTGTGGAAATAATTAATTTCCATGGTTCTGCTTCTACTTTGAAACTTTTTCTTCTACCAGCCTAGTGATACATGTGCTTGGAAATGGCTGTTTAACTCTTGAGTTTTTTTCCCCCTCTACAAAAATGTGAATATTTCTTACATCTGTTGCAAACATTTCAGCCCTTAAAGCACATAAAACAGAAGTGTCTATTGATCTGCTGAGTTGACTAGAATAAACTTTTAAAACTACTTGGTTTAACCCCAAATTTCTTTGTTTCTTGGAAGAATATATTGGGGAGATTTAAGACATTACCTTTACAGTTAACTAAAGGAAAAACTGATGTGTTATTAGACATTGCTTCTGAAGCTACTCTAATAACAAAACATATGTTTAATAAACTATGTAACACTGATGGCAGAGAAAAGCTTTGCAGTAATTCCTTTGTAAGCTGATTGATACAATTCACAATCAGTGGAAGTGCTCAAATAGAGGAAAATGGGAGAAGATGAACATGGCACATCAAAATGTAGAACATGAAAGGACTTTGAAAGGGAAACTTCAAAGCTGGGGACCCAGATGCTGGAGTCACTAGCTGTGATTTAGGATGTGAGCACAGGAACATGACTGCTGAGAGAACAATGCTTTAGAGGAGAAAACAGAGTCCTGATACAAGCCCAGTAGCCATGGCAAAGAGAGAGGCAAGTGCTGCTTCTGCACTCACAGAGATTTCAGTGGAGCTGCTCAGGGTCAGCTTTGGGTTTGATCTTCTGAGAGCTCAGCCTGCTGGTGCCATGGGGCTGAAGTTAATTCTAATACACATTCATGAAACTGCCTTGCAGTCACTCCAAAATCCTTTTCCTTTGCTTTTCAACCTTGTGTAGAAAACACAGAAACTTACTGTGGGAGGAGAACTGGGGCCACAGGCAGAAAGCTGATGCCGAGTGCCAGCTCTGTTTCTCAACCACATGAGCAGAATCTTCAGGGAAGGAGATGGCCACATTGCTGGAGGGATCTGGTGTGGTAACATGTACCTGTGTAAAAAAAACAAAGCAAGCAAAATCAGAGGCATTGGCAAGATTTTGGAGGTGGTGGCTCAGACAGGGAGGAGGGAGACTGGGAACAGTGGGAGTGTGAGTGGGCGAGGAGGGTGCAGACAGTGACCAGAGTAGCCCACGTTTGCACAGGGAGGTGCTGTGGGAAGGAGGGGACAGCAGTGGCCAGGCAGGAGCTCTGCAGTGCAGCTCTGCTGACAGGGCAGGCAGATTCCCTCAGCCACAGGAGAAGGCTGAGCCCCCCATGTGCTCCCAGAGCCCTGCTCCATCTGTCAGCATTACCTGAGTCTTCATTCCCACTACTGCTCTGCTTCTGATTTTAAATAGCACAGTCACACACGACAGGAGCATCACACATCCCAAGTGATGAACCAGCATTTTTGCCATGAAATTCCCTATTTACCTACTTTTAACTCCAGCACCTCCTCTTGATCTTTATCTGATGAGAAAAATCTTTTTCCACCGGGAATCAGGTGACAAGCATCTAATCTTCTACTTCAGTTTTCCCTGGGCTCCTGCATCACTGACTTTGTCACCAGTTGTTCTGCACTGAGTTATGAACAAAATGCTTTCGTGCCACAATTTGTTGTCTGGTTGATAAACAGGCATCTTTGGCAACAGGCAAATTTATAGTCATTACTTAATGTGTAAGCAGAAATCAAATGTCTAATGTGAAATGTACTTGTAACCTTTCTGGGTGGACAGCAGGCAGGAAAACATGGAAGCAGCTGTTGTGGTGTAATCCCAGCTGGCAGCTCAGCCCCACACAGCCCTTTGCTCACTCCCCCACGTCGGGATGGGGGAGAGAATTGGAAGGGTAAAAGTAAGAAAACTCCTGGGTTGAGATAAAGGCAGTTTAACAGGTAAAGCAAACCAAGGGACTCATTCCCCACTTCCCATGGCAGGCAGGTGCTCAGCCATCCCCAGGACAGCAGGGCTCCATCACCTGGAACAGTGACTTGGGAAGGCAAACACCATCACTCCAAACATCCCCTCTTCCTCCTCCTCCCCAGCTCTGTGTGCTGAGCATGGTGCCACATGGTCTGGGACATCCCCTGGGTCACTTGGGGTCAGCTGTCCTGGCTGTGTCCCCTCCCAGCTCCCTGGGGAGCCTCTTGCTGGTGGGGTGGGTGAGGAGCAGGAAAGGCTCTGGGTAAGAACTGCTCAGTGATAACAAAACCAGCCCTGAGTTATCAACACTGTTCTCAGCACAAATCCAAACCACAGCCCCACACCAGCTTCTAGAAAGAAGATTAACTCTACCCCCACCCAAACCACCACATCCCCCAATTTTCAGCCCTGCAGCCACAATTATAGGAGGAAAAGGAACTTACTGTGCTTTTGGACCTTCACTAGGAATCACAAGCCAAGTGACCCCAAGCAGGTCCATGTCTCCCACTCTGTGCCTGCTAAGGCTGGGTGAGGGCTTGGGGACCATTCTCTATCCTGTGCAGTTCAGTGCTAATTTCCCCTTGGCCTCTTACAAAGTGCTTGGGGTGTGGGAATAAAATAACGATGCTGTCCACATCCTTTCCCCTTTAAGTATATTTGTTCTTCCTTAAAAAATTCCCAAACAAACAGCAAGAAAGTGGAAAGGAAAACCAAATCCTTTCTTATCAGATACACCTTTAAGTTACAGAGAGTTACCTGGGGCATTTTCCCACAGTCCCAGGGAGGGTCAGAGATTTGCAGAGCTCCTGTGAGGGCTGGGACAGGCTGAGCTCCTCCTGCCTTCCTTAGTCCTTGGCCACAGTGTCCTGATACCCACTCCAGGCACAAAAGGTTGGAGATCACCCCACGTTCGTCTCAGGTAGTGAGCTGGGCTCAGGCATACCCCCCAGAAGGGGAGGAACCTTAAGTATTTCTGCTCTAAACCTATCAGCCTTTTGCTCTGGGTGCAGTTGAGCTGGGACTAATTGGAAGCAGGTGTTGGCAGTGCTGTGGCAGAGCCCTCTTTGACACAAACCTCAAAGAACAGCCATCATATTAAAGTTGCTTAGAAAACATCACCTGCTCCATGTGCTGAGATGGCAGAGAGCCCTGAAACCTGGAAAGCTTTGAGTGCTGATAATGAAAAAAACTGTTTCGATTGGCATCTTGTGTTGCCAGAGCAGGGCTACCTGGTCTGGGACCATCCTGTGATGGAAGAGCTGCTGAAACATTTGTTTCACGTGGTGTCAGGGAGAGAATGCTGCTGTGGAGCCAGAGATGGGGCAGACCTGGCCATCAGCTGCCAGCCCAAGGCACCTCATGGGAAACCCCCATGCAAAGCCTTTCCTGGCTGTGCTCCTGCTGACCTTGATGGGGCTTTGCTTTCCCTCAGGGCTGTTTAGGGTTGCTGCTGGCACCCAGACGTGTTTGTCTGTCTGTGGCAGGGTTCCTTGCAGCCTCCATGCCAGCCCCTGCCAAGCAGGGAAGGCTCTGTGCCAGCCAGTTACCAGATGCAGCTGTTGGCAAAGACAAGTCAAAGGCACTTCCCTCTGGGGGTTTTAAATCTTGCAGTGGAGGAGTGGGAAAGGCTGTGCAAGAGGGCAGCAGATGAGAAACTCCTCCCTGCTGTGTTTTCTGTCTGGTGTCAGCAGAGGGACCTGCTGGCAGCTCCCAGTGTGGCTGTGGCAGCACAGACTGAGCCCCCAGCTGCTCCCCTGGGGCTGTGGGACATGGCAGGGCGTGCAGGGTGGTGCTGCTGCTTTTTTAGATGCTTTGGAAGCAAGCTGGAGGTCTGTCCTTCCACACAGGTGGGGAGAAGAAGCGTTCAGACCTTTGTGCAGCCCTCAGCGTGGTGCAGGCTGGATGGGCACTGCATCCCTTGAGCATCCAGTGTGTGCCCAGGCAGGTGAGGGCTCACCTGCTCACCAAGCTGCCCTTTTGGGCCTGCCCCACATCGTGGTGCCAGTAATGTCTGCTGGGAAGGAGCAGCCTGGTTTTGCTGGTCACATTTTCCTCACCAGCTCCATCACTCCTGCTGGGTGTAGAGCTTATTGGGTACCACTGCCAAATAATTTATATTATTCCTAGCAAGCCTTGAAATCAAATTGCAACAGACACCTGCTTCTGATGCAGCTGCCCCGGCACACAGAACCGTGGTGTTATCCTGTGCCTTAGAGCCCAAGTGAGGTGTGTTGCCCTGATCTGCAGACTTCAGAGCTTGCACTGGGGCTGTGCTGCCTCTCCTGCCCTGTCCCGGGGCACTGGCTGGAGGAAGGGGCACAGCTGGGCTTGTCATGGAGCTGCAGTTCCCAGCAGGGACCTGAGGGCAGCCCTGCACGGGTCAGGACAGCAGTGCCCTGGCTGGAGGAGGCTTTTAGGCACTTCCCTCAATAGGTTTCAAACACAATCACCATCAGTCCTTCCACAAAGAGAAAGTCTTCATTATGCAAATTCTCATCTTAAAGCTTTATTCATGTGCTTCCTGGCAGGCTTTCCTTTAATCTCAAGAGCGAGATTGCTTGGAATTACCATACACCCTTCTTAATTGCATTAAAAAAAAGAAATTCAGCAGAGGTTGTTTTTGCCATAATCAAGAGTGATTTTTGATTAGTACTTCTGAAAATCAAAATGTTTCACTGAGAATAGAGAGCAGGGACAGCAGCATTCCCTCATCCCCTGCAAGGAGCAGGGGCCATCCCAGCTGGGGAATGTGTCCCACTGCTCTTTACTGGTCGTGCCCTGGGCTGGAGTGATGTATCCCCAGCATCAGCTGTTGGTCCCTCTGCTGGAGGGGATGCAGGGGGCTGCTTCTCCCACACTTTGCTTCCACCCCTTGCCCTGCTGGGCTGCTGACAGCTTGTTTGTGCAGGGCAGCCAGTCTTCCCTGGCAGCAGCTGAGGAGATAGACTGGAAGCTCAGAGTCTGCTTTTCAAGGCGGAGTTACCTCGAGGAAGAGGAGGATGTCTGTGCTGAGGAGGCAGCCTGGCCCCTCTGCAGGGAGCAGTGCAGCTGCACAGGAGCTGCCCCACCAGCACTGCTCCCAGTCTGTGACACCCCAGCTCCGAGGAGCACTGCTCTCCCTACACACATGGAACTGTGCTTCAGCCTTAGCAGTCAGCGAGAATTTGGGATTTGCAAGTAAATTTCCCACACATTTGGCAGTGGCTGGGGCCAGTGCCCAGACAGCAGTGGTGAAGGTATTGGTGAGTCTGAGGCTCTGCTCTGTCCTGACAGGGATCTGCTCTGCTCTGTGCCAATGCCTGCACCAGGAGACTTCCCTGGGGACACTCAGTGCTGCCCCAGGCACCCCAGCTGCTGCAGGGCAGAGCCATGCCCATGGAGGAGCAGCCATTTACTCCCCACAGACCTGTGGGGCTGTGTCTCTGCTGAGATGGCAGAAACCCCACTGTGAGGATGCAGAAACCCCACTGTGAGGATGCAGAAACCCCACTGTGAGGATGCAGCCCAGAGGTCCAGTAACACAGCCCTGCTCCCAAACCCCTCCTTCCCCAGTGCCCTGCCCAGAGGTCCCAGCACAGCTGTGGGTGCCCAGCCTCAGGGAGCCACCCGTGTGTGCCAACATCATCACCTGGAGCCAACAAGATGAGCTTGGTCACCGGGGACACCCTTTTTGGCTACCACAGTACTTGCTCTCCTGCTTTCCTCCTGCATTGCTCCTAAGGTGGTTGCATAGAAGTCAGGCAGTTGGAATTACTTTCTGCTGCCCTTGTACCTGCTTTGCATTCCCCCGTAATCTCCCGGGCTGTCAATCTCGTACCGTCGCAGGCTCTCTATTCCCAGGGAAGCTAAACACATATATATTGCACAAAGAGATCCGTGGGCTGCTGCTAAAAATGGAATACACCTCTCTCCAGTGCTGCAGACGGCCTGGCAATATACTGGGTGTGAATTATGATACTGTAATTCAAGCTTTGTCAAACAGTGGGGCTTAATTAGAATATATATATAATTGTAAAAACTAAAAAGCTGACGAGTACAATTGTGTGTTTGAGCTGCCTGCTACAGAAAATAATGAGGAGAGAATACATTAAGGCACAAAACCCTTCTACCTTCAAAGAGCAGCCAGCTCTGATTAAAAATACCCCCAGCAAGGCGAGGGCACTCAGCAAGAGCTGGGGGGAGTCTGCAGTACTGGCTTGGCCATAACTCTCAGCCCTGTTCTACAGCTCCTGCTGGACACAGCTGCAGCCTTGCACCTCTCCACTCAGGCTTTGGGGGATTCATATTGGATGCCGTGTGATGTCCCAGCTCGGTCTCTATGGATTGTCAGATTAAATAAAAATAGGGAAAACATATCTCCTTTGCCTATTCCCCCATCGCCACAGGGCTGCAGTCCCATGGGTGCTCCACTTGGCTGGTGGCACACAGGGCTGGAATTGCCCCCTGTTGCCCCAGGGGATGTGCATTTTCTCCCAGCAGCCAGAGAGCAGAGTTCTTTCAAAGACCCAGTGCAAGGGTAGGGAAAAACATGACCCAAACTAGCCTAGTCATCAGCCCCAACAAGGATCCCATGCTGCTCCCCAGCACTGGGCAACCAGCACAGGGTGTTTTGCAAATCGCTGCTGTCATGGCCCTGTAACAGGTTGTGGGTGGGCATGTCCTACAGGGAGGTGACATGTCAGGGCATGCACAACCCTGACTCTGCTTCATGGGCATTATTCAAACTCAGCTTGTGAGTGCTGGTGTGTAGGAATGGGTTCCAACCTCTCCTGAAAAGTATAAATCTGTAAAGATACTCTGTGCTATGCATGAGTTCCTGTCAGAGGATGGGCTTTGGAAGCTCCACTCCTCCAGTGATTGTGGAGCAGTGTCAGGGCCCCAGGAGCAAAAGGATTGCACAGGACAGGGCAGGGAGCAGCATTGCTGCCTTCAAAAAGACTGCATGTGCACGGTAAACACGCCTAGCAAGAGCTGGAGGGCTTTTCAGTGTCTGGCCATGAAGTACCAGATTTGTTACCACCTAATAACAGAGTAAAACAATGAGGAGAGTATTCCATTCTTATCTGTTGGAGCGAGCAGGGGAGTTTGGTGCTTGGTTATTGATCTGTGAAAGGTCTCATCCATCTCTGTAACACCCTTTGCATGAAATAGAGATGTTGTCAGCTTCAATTAACTGGCAGTCCCCAAGGCCTAGGGGAGTCTTGGAAAAGGATGTTTGCCATGGGCAGCGTTGGGAAAGCCCTGGGGAACGGGCTGTGCCCAGCACTGCCCTCCTTGGGAAGGTTTTACTGGGCAATTCAGTGCATCCATAGTTTTCCCAACCCTCCCTTGGGCAGCATTCCCACCTCTCCTGGGAAAGCCCCCAGGATGCAGCTCCAGCTGAGGACTCTAGCAGTTGTTGTTTACCTCAGCCCCATGAGGATGGAGGGCCCTGAGCACCTTTTGCCCCCCTTGGCCCCCTCATGTGCCAGCTGGCTCTTTGGAGAGTGCTTTTGGAAGGGGCACCCTCCTCTCATCCTATGGGGAGAGTTGCCACCAAACCCAGCGAGGCTGTCAGTGCTTCTCAGCTGGCAGGTCCAGTGAGCCCCCCAAAAAGCCAGGTGGGAGGAGCCCATTTTTGGGACACTGTTTTTGCTGCTGGGCACATGTCCTCACTGGGGGAACGTCTTTGTGCAGCCCCACAGCCCCACAGCCCTTCATTAGAACGTGTGAGCTGCACACACCCCACAACTGCCCACCCCTCCTCTCGGTGTTTGTGCTCCTGCATCAGAGCGTGGGGAGGATACACCAACACAGCAAGTCACTGCCTGAATATTGACTTAATCATGGAGAGCAGAGGGAGCGAGGGAGAGGGAAGGGAGGGCTCCTGGCACGTTGATGCGAGCTGGTGCTGCCACCACATCCCTCCTGCCAGCTCACATGGTGACAGAACATCTTCCTCTTTCGGGTTGGTAACGCTCCTCATCCCACCAGAGACGCGACGTGGGTTTCCCCATCTGCCTATTTTTAAGCATGCTTTTAAATAGAAAGACAAAAGTGATGGAGGCCTGTTAGTTCCTGGAAATGCAGTAAAGACTTGTGAGAAAGCCATTCTGGGAAAGGAAAGCTGCACAAAATTGTCAGACTGACAAGGCTGGGGCAGTTGGCCGGCGCAGTGATGAGTGTGTTGAGTCTCAGCAGGGATGTTGGTGGTTTGGCAGCCCCCCATGCAAGCCCTGGAGCTGGGCAGGTATTTTTCAGCACTGTGGATTGTCTTGCACGTTTCTGACTTTGCTCCTTCTCACTGACAGACTACTTGTTAACCCTGCAGCCTCAGCCAGGCTGTCAGAGCTGGAGAGCATCGCCTGTCTCACAGTGCCGATATTTCACCAGCAACAAGGCCCAAGAGGGAAAGATTTTGGGAAAGGAGGAGGAGAGAGGCGTGGAGGGAGGCTGAGGGTGGCAGACACAGCCCTGCTGTGCTGAGCAAGAGGCTCTCCCTGTGGATTTCACAGGGATTTTCCCTACATCGCCTGCTGCCGGCCATTCGTGCAGGCTCACGGGGGAGCCTTGGCATCACTCAGCTGGATGAGAAACGCAGCGTGGGCTGGGACACTCCTGCACACACCCCCTCCAGCAGTGCCTAATGCCGAGCCTTTGCCAGGGGGGGAGAAGCCCACAGCGACTTCCCAGCCCCTGCCCCTGCACACACATCACATACATCACCCTCAGGGCTGCTGAGTGTGCCTTTAACAGGCAGCAAATGAGATGAGAGGTGATGTGTGAGTAAGTGGAAGGGAACTGCAGCTGTTGCAGTACTTAGTGACCACTCTCAGTAGTTTTTTTCACTGAAAGGCTGATACCTGCTTTCTGATGGACTGGTGCCTTCCCATTGTTATTGTCCTTGTCAGTAAAGCTTTAAATTTATTCATGAAGCACGCTGGAGCTCAGGTGGCAATAGCTAAATCCATTTAGCAGTAGGAATAAGAGGAAAGCCATTTTAATGTTCCCTTGCAGTGCTGCAGTACTTAGCAAACCCAAAGGATATTAATTACTCAGCATGCTCCGAGATGTAAAAGCATGAATTTATCAAGACAAATACATTCAGAACTGGGGTAAGTCAACAGTAATTAATGCCATGCAAAAAAGAGATGGAGAAAGGAAGGATTAGCTGGCCCTGGTGCAGGAGAACATGATGTAGCCCTGAGTTATCCCTGGAATATGGGACTGGAGTTGTGGTGAGGCATCTCTAACAAAAATATCTGCCTGTGCCTGTCACGTATATCCTTGGGGTGGGGGTTTGGTCCTGGTTCACATTTTCAAGGCAGAATGATGCAGGCAGCCTCTGAAATGCTAAGTCGTGCTTGGCAGCCAGCAACAACCTTTTTCATGCAAAACCTTTGATGTTGGAAGGCACTTGAGAAGAAGAGGGGCATAGGGCTTTTTTGTTTGCCACTGAATTTGTCTGCAGTGTCCCAATGTTTTCATGGTGTTCAGCAATCACATAATCGTGAGCACAGCCAGAGATGAGTGGCAGCTCTCCTTGACAAATTTAAGCATAACATGTGTCTTTATACCACGTCCATTAGGGCAAACAAATGGAAAATCCAGAAATTACTATTTTGCATTTAACAGTCACAGCATCTGGAGAGGGCTGATATCTTCCTCATCACCAGTGTTGGGTCAGGCTTGGAAAAAAACAGCAAAAAACCTAAAGCAAATTAAGCAAACAAGTCTAGCCATACCTTATTTAAAGGTGGTTTACTCTGTGTGGAGTCAGTACAGCCCAGTGCTGATTTTTTGTCTCCAGGTCATGGGGATGATGCAGATGACTTCAACCTAGAAGATGCCCTGCCTGACCCTGTCACCAGGCGACGTAAGTCACATTTCTGCATTGTTTTAAAGAGGAGCAAACCAAGAGATGTTAATAGATGTGATTTGTTCTTTGGCATCTGATGCTGGTGGGAGGGTGGTAGAGGACACAACTGCCTCATCCTCTCTGCTGCCTGGGAGACACAGGGCCTGGGTTTGCACACAGGTGGGGCTGGAGAAGGTCCTGGAGGCTGTGAGGAGCCACAGAGGCACAGCACACCTGTGCCCTGAGCTAGCAATGGCAATGAACCTGCCCTTTTGGCTGCCTTGCATCCCTCAGTAATGCCTGCCACCAGGCCTGGCCCAGCTCTCCTGCAGTGTGCCAGGATAGGCCATGGGGGATCAGACTTAGTCACAGGGCTGATGCAGCTCATCTAGGGTTTTGGCAAAGCCCTTTAATGCAGCACGTGAGGAGACCTGGTTAGAAATGACTAATGGCCACCTCATGTGGAGGGAAAGTGGTGTTCTCCAGGCTGGAGTCCCTGCAGTGAGGGAAGGGAAGAGGCAGCACTGTCCCTCTGGCCTCCTCAAGAGCTGCATCCCACTCTGGATTCATCATGTCAGCCCCAGAAAAAAGCAAACCAAGGATCTGGAGCTGGGTCACATCAAACCATAACCAACACACTGGGAATGAGGGCCAGCAGCACCACTCCAGTCTAATGGAAATTAATGGGAGTGGAGCAGCCACAGCTCTTGCTCATAATTTATTCATATACTTGGTAATGCCAGCCACTATTAATAAGCAGTGGTTTCCATATTGCTCCCTCCCCTCTCAATGGCTGGCTGTAGCTTGTTTTAGCCCAGGAGCAGCCAGGGGGGCTGGGATCTGAGTATCAGGGTGTCACTGAAAGCTCTCCAGCTGACAGGGAACCTCCTGTGCATAACACAGCACAGGAAATTATCTGTCACTGCACTGACTGACCAGAGCAGGGACACCAAAACATTGGCAACTTACTGCTGCTTTCTGCACTGTTCTGTATCCTGGAGGATTGCTGCACTCCCTGCTCTCCACCAGCTGGGATGGGCTGCTGCCTCAGCTCAGGGCAGCAGTGCCCTGTGGAGCACTGGGCTCCATTTTCATGCATGGGCACTCCTGATCCCTGTGGGCACACGTTGTGTGCAGGGTGTTCATGACCCTGTGCCTTGAGTTTACAAGTACAGGTGTCAGAAAGCTGGGGTGAAATCTTTGCCATTCATTCTCAGTCCAGAAGGTGACATTTTTGGTGATGCCTGTGACTAACACTTTTCCTCCCCATCTGTTTTGTCACAGCCACTCCCAAGGGCCCCAGGAAGCCAGCAGGTGGGACAGGTGGGGCAGGTGAGACCTTCTTGCATGCACATCATCTCAGCTCAGTGTGGGGTGAAATTCCCATGGCATTGAACTCTGTGAGCCCCCATGGGCTGCCCGTGTGTGCCTGAGTGCTGCTGCCTCAGCAGCTGCTTTGGGACCCCTTTACCTGCCCCTGGGGAAGCTGGAGCTGGTGTGTGCACCTGCTCTGTTCCTGTGCAGCCAAAGAAATGCAATATTGATGTTTCTGTCCATGCTGAAGGTGAGTGGCAATGGAGCATTTACAACCAAGGCAGAATTTTGCACACTTTGCAGTATTCTAATGGAGAAGACACAAATCACTGCTCAGCTACACAAGGGCTTTTGTTCCTGTCTGCATGGCACCTGCTAGCTTTCCTTCCAGGAGGAATTCCACAGGATATTTCCCTTCCTTTTTTTATTCCAAGATATCCCCAGCCTCCATGGAAAGTCCCATCTTGGTGACTCCAGGGGAGAATGGGTCTCTGACTGTTGGTGCACATCAGATGTGCTGGCTGGCCAGCTCCCAGCAGTGCCATGCTTGAGGAAGCTCCCTTAAATTCACACCTGGTTTGTTGCCAGCAGCTCCTCTGGCTCAGTCCTGGCCAAAGAGTCCTTGTTAAAAATACAACATGGTCACAGGAGCTGAAGGGTTGCTCAGCCCTGCTGGAGGAGCCTGCAATAAACTGCATCAGAGGAGCTCTCACAGGTAAATCCTCTCACCCCTGCATGAGGATCTTGGCACAAATTTAGGCAAATTCAACTCTCTGGCTCCTTGGCCACCATGGTCTCTGCTAGGGACAAGAAAAGCCAAGTGCCAGAGGCACAGGCAGGGCTTCAGTGTTTGGATCACAGCCCAAACCAGAGGCTGTTCCACCCAGTAAACTCCCCCTGGGAAATGGACACGTGGAGGCTGAGGCTTTGTCTCAGCCAGTTGCTTCTTCCCCAGGGAGTGTTTTTTGGATAAATAGATCAGTAGATTGCCGTGCCCTGGCCCCTCTCTGTGCATGCCCTGCTCAGCTCAAGGTCACTCACGGGCAGCTGCACAGGGAGCAGTGCCCAGCCACTGGCTCAGTCCCACAACCCCTTCTTATCTGCACCAGCTCTCAGGAGATGCAGCAGGTACCAGCAGGACTCCCCCAAAAGTTAATTATTTTGGGATTTCTGGGGCTGGGCAGCAGCCCCAGCTTGGATGGGGAGACTGAAATAATGGCCAGGCTTTTCTGAAGCTTTTGTGATAGGTCACGACTGAGCAGCAAAGTGGCTGGATGCCCTTTCCAGCTCCAGCCTGATGTGGGAGGCCCTGGCAATGGTGCAGCACCATTGCACAACACCCACAGAGCAGGGTGTGTGCCAACAGCCTTGTGCTGTCCCCACAAACAGCAGTGTAACAATCCCTTCTCTCCTGCAGACTTCGATTTGGCTGATTACTTTGACACGCCTGTGGAGACCACCACCAAACCAGCCAAGCCAACCCCCAGGCCCTTCCCCAGGCCAGGGAAGCCAGGTAATGCAGAGCTCCCACAGGCTGGAGCATCCCCAGGGCACCCAGAGGGACGGGTGCCCCCAGTGCCAGCTGAAATTGTAAATAAAGAGCACTGAGCTGGCCCAGTGCAGCCCCAGCCTCCCAGCAGGGTGGGGGTTTCACAGAATCACAGAATTTCTAGGTTGGAAGAAACCTTCAAGATCATCGAGTCCAACCCATGCTTCAACACCTCAACTAGATCACGGCACCAAGTGCCCCATCCAGTCTTTTTTTAAACACCTCCAGGGATGGTGACTCCACCACCTCCCTGGGCAGACCATTCCAGTACTTTACCACTCTTTCTGTGAAAAACTTTTTCCTAATATCCAACCTATATTTCCCTTGACGCAGCTTGAGACTGTGTCCTCTTGTTCTGTCCGTTGCTGCCTGGAGAAAGAGACCAACACCCACCTGAGCACAGCCACCCTTCAGGGAGTTATAGAGAGTGATAAGGTCACCTCTGAG
Organism: Illadopsis cleaveri; assembly: GCA_013399915.1. Lineage (NCBI taxonomy): Eukaryota > Metazoa > Chordata > Aves > Passeriformes > Timaliidae > Illadopsis > Illadopsis cleaveri. The sequence continues at coordinate 27,116 of VXBB01008837.1, read as the reverse complement.
TCTCCTTTTCTCCAGGCTAAACAACCCCAGCTCCCTCAGTCGTTCTTCATACGGCTTGAAGAACGTGCTCCAAGCCTTTCACCAGCCTCGTTGCCCTCCTCTGGACGTGCTCAAGCGTCTCAACATCCTTCCTTTTCCCACACAGCACTCATTTGAACCCACATTTCTGAGGGTAACCTCATTTTGGTATTTTTTTTTTTCCTCCCTTCAGACAGTGGCTTATGGGATGTCATTCGTACCACCACAACCAGGCAGCCAAAAACTACAAGAGCCCCTCCTAAGCATAACCCAGGTGAGCGTCATCTCCACAGCTTCTGCTGCTTCACTCCAGCTCTGCTGCTGGCACAGGGGGAGGATTTGGGATGTGCCAGGATGGTGGCACTGCCCTCACCCTGGTATTTCCAGCCTCTGCTCTAATTGCTCACCTGAGACGCCTCGTGAAAAACACAAATCTCAAAAACCACAGAGAGGCTGGGCATCTGAACATTACCCTGCATGTCCTGGGGGACCTCGGTGCTTTCTGGACCTTGTTTCATTCCTGTGCTTGCTGCAAGGCTGTGGGGTGGCTGTGACACCCACAGGCTGAGGGCAGCCTGTCAGCTGGGCATTTTGCTGCCTGCCCAGGCAGGGTTTTGGTTTGGATCAGAATAAACTCAGGAGTGCACTGGTGGGAGGGCTGAGGAGCTCAGTTGGCTCTGTGCTGCGGTTTTAGCTGCTGTTTATCTGAGACAATATCCTCTGTCAGAGCCAGGCAGCTCGTGGGATCAACTGAGCATTCACAGAGGAAAATAACTCCAAGGAATGGAGTCACAGGCACGTGAGCATGGTACAGCCACCTCCCTCCCTTCCACTGCCGGGGCCCTCAGGGCACCAGTTTGGCTCTGACTTTTCCTACTGGCCTCATTTATCTGATTGCCTGAGGGCACTGTTTCTGCAGGAAGGACATGGCCCTTCCCACCACAGCAGTGTGAGGGAATGGAACAGGATGGGTTTGGAAGATCTGCCATGAGGCCCCATGGTAGAATTTGGAAATGCTTGTGTCTGGAGCTTCATCTCTTTCAACAGTGTTTTTCCCTGATTAATTAATTAATTGCAGAGTTTCCTTAGCCTATCACCACTCTGCTAACCCTGGTCTTGTTTTCTAGCAAAGGATCCTATGGATTTTGACTTGGCTGATGCCCTTGATGAAAAGAACGACAGGAAAGATCCTGGGAGGCCAGACCTAAGGCCAGGTGAAGGTAGGCTGACCTCTCCTCTCTGTCCTGCTTGTTACCAGCCCTGCTGTTCCCTGGGACCTGCAGGAGATCCTTCCCAGCCTGACACCATTCCCACCAAGTGATGGGATGAAGAAAAACAGGTCCAATGTCCTGCCCACTCCAGCATCCACCCCCCTGTCCTGCCTGCTCAGAGTGGGGACATCTCCACAGGCAGCTTCATCCTGGGGGTGCAGGAAGCCTCTTCCTCAATGGTCTCTGGCAGACAAGAGCTCTTCCTAACACCTTGTTCCCTGTCTGTGTGCAGGTTTTTTCCCCCAGGGTAAAAACTATTAAGCTGTGGTGGTTGTGTTGAGTTCCCCCCATCCCTGGACTCAACAGCTCTTTAACCAGGGGCTGCTGGGGTTCACAGTCACTGCCAAAGTGCAAATCCAGAGCAGGCTCAGGTCCTGGCCTAACACACCCTATGGGCTGGGAGGGTTCTTTTTCCATCTCTGAAATACTCCTGTGAATGAATCATTTGTCTGTGAGGATTGTTCCCCTGAGCCCTGGAGCTGGGAAGCAGACTTTGCACGGCTGCTTTATTGATGTCAGGATGGCTGTATACCCTGCTCACATGCCTAATTAACAGGCAGGTATTTTATTACATTGTATTAACTAGCTGACTTGTCTGCACTTTGCTGTTCTGGGCTTGCTGAGTTTTCAGGCTCCTGCAGGAAAGGTTGAGGCGTTGAACTGCTGGAATGTGGCCACAAACCAGCACACACATTCCCCCAGCACTGCTGCTCCCTGCACTGCCTGGGACCTCTCCAGGCTCTGGCATAGTCAGGGCTTTCATTCTTTTCACACTCATTGCTAAGCCCATAAATCTGTTTTTTTGTGGTAAGCTGATGAATAAGGCAGTCTCTTCCACCCTGTTAAGGCAAAGGAAATCCTTCCCAATGCACAGCATCAGAGGAGGAACCTTTTGCTGTCTCAGCACTGGGTCTTTGCTCCCATCACTCACCTTGCTGCATCCCAGGGCTGGAGCTGAGACATTCAACAGCACCACTCATTCAGCTGCAGGTTCACAGACCCTGTTTCTCTGAATTACCCTGCATTAATTACACTTGCCCACTACAAGGTAACTTTTTCATGTGTACCAAAACATGCTAGTGCTCAATTTTTCCCCTGGACTGTTCTGTCCCTCTGGGAAGGATGAGGGTCAGCTCCTGCCTGCAGCACCCCAGGCCCAGCTGGTGCAGCCAGGGGCTCACTGATCCCCAGCTGTATGGCCACAGCACACACAAACCACTTCTTCCTGCCTCCTCCACTCTCAGCTGAGGCTGACCACCAAAACATTTAATGAACTCTTAAATTATCAGTCATTTGTGATTATCAGTCATCACCACTCTTAAAAATCAGTCATTTCAGCTAAAAAAAGAATACAGTAGCATTTAAACTAGTCAGTTATTACCTCTTCTATGACCTTAAAGTAATTCAGGGTTAACATCTGGTAGTTGTGAGAGAAGCAGTACTACTTTCTGACCAGTCCTAGCTCCCAGGTGGGGATGGAGCAGCCCAAGATCCCAACCTCTGGCACAGCTGTGGCTCCCTCAGGTGCCAGCCACTGTTTGTTCCTTTTAAAGGATTTTCAGATGATGACCTGGCCAGCATTGTGGATGGTGGCTACAGCCCAGACAAGAAGAAGGGTAAGTGGTGACCTGTGTAGGGTTGTTTCCTTTAGCAGTCCTGGCTCAGGGTTACCCCCAGCTCCTAGAGAGAGCCCTGAGCACAGCAGTGCTCACCTCCATGGCAGGGGCAGAAGGGGTCTCAGCCATGGAGCCAAGGGAAAAGTTGGGATAAAGTGATGGGATAAAAAGAAACCAAAAGGCTCTGTGATCACACCTGGTGCCAGCCACTGGAGATGCTTGGTTTTGATTCCATGGAGGCCCCAGCCACGAGGGCACGCAGGACCTGTGTCTCCCCTGTCACCCCAAGGGCACCCTGGTGCCATGTGGGGGTACATGCCTTTGTTTGCCTTCCACCACACGAGCACCAATGTCTGCAACAAGGGGGAAATCCAGCAACAGTCAGATCAGCCGTTCACAAGGATCCACAGCACTAAATATTAAAAGCAGCCACATAAAGAGCTGAGCACCACCAGCCTAATCAACATTTAATAAATCCCTGTGCCAAGGACAAGACGCATCAGAGGCATTAACACAATGCTGAGCTGCTTCCATAAATTCAGGATGTGAGTGACTCGGCAAGGACTGCAGCTTCCAGTGGGAGCAGCTTCTCCTCCCAGCCCAGTTTCTCTAGGGAAGGTGATGTCAAAATAGACTTCAAGCCAATAAGTGTTCCTTGACATGATGGGAAGTCACCTCCCTGTGATGGCACCCATGTGCTCTGACAGCCCTTCAGGTGTTCCCTTGACACTGAGCAGTGGGGATGAGGGTAATTGTCAGACACAG
>VXBB01008837.1:11864-22170 GCA_013399915.1 Illadopsis cleaveri | reverse complement strand
GCGGTCGGTGTTTTTGTGTCGCCGTATCCAGGCTCTCTGTGCCCCACAGTGGGAGGTGACATGGGAGGGGTGCTGTGTGTGTGTGTGTGCCCTCACCAGTCTCTCTGTGCCCCACAGTGGCAGAGACTGGGACAATTGCTGGCATTGCCAGTGGCCTGGCCATGGCTCTCATCGGGGCTGTCTCCAGCTACATCTCCTACCAGCAGAAGAAGTTCTGCTTCAGCATCCAGCGTAAGTCCTTCCCCAGCAGCCAGGGGCACACAGAACAAAGTCCCAACCACAGGTCACTGAACCCCCACCCCGTGTCAGGCTTTGCACACAGGAATCCACCTGTACCCAGGCCCCACTGCCACCCCCAGGGCTCACACTGCCCCTCACAGCCCACACAAACACAGCCTGAGACCAAACCATCAATACCAAACACAGTAAATATGAAAAAACCCACATCCCACCCCAAAATAAACTAACCAACCTCCTCCCCAAATCTCAGCAAGCAGTAAAAGCTCACCAGGCTGCAGGGAAGGAAGCAGGGACAGTGTCTGCACCTGGGGCTTCAGCCCACTGCACCCTCAGCAGGTGTGTGACAGTCATTGCACTAAAGTGCAAATTAATGCAGCAAAACTCACTATTGCCATCAACACCTTTTGCACGAGCTGCCCTTTAAAGCTGCTTGGGGCAAACATTGCAGGAGAGTCCTCACAGCCTCAGGCCACAGCACTCACCTGACCATGGTGGGCTCCTGCAGCTCTTTTTGGGAGGGAACTTACAAGCAGCTGAGTTACAAGCTCTTTTTTTTTAAATTAATCAATTGAAATCTCCTGTGAGTCCCATTTGCTCAAGGGAAAGGGTGTTTGGGGTTGGAAATTTCTGTTGGAATCATGCTATTTTCCCAGTTGTGCCTGAAACAAACAGCATTTTGGTAAATTAGATCAGCAGGAAAAGTCAAATGAATGCGATGGAATGAAACACCCTTGTATATTCCCCTCACTTAAATGATATTTTGGCAAGAATAAATAATAAAAAAAGAAAATGGAGTAAAGGCTTTGATAAGGAGAAAGCTGAGAGACACAAAGCCCCAGAAAGGCAGCAGGAAATTAAAGTTAATTATAAAGGAGGATTAATTTAAGCCATCAGACATGGCATGCTGGGCTAATGTCAGGCCTTAGATGCATTGCAGTGCATGACAGAAATCTTAAGAGCCGTCAGCTGCTGCAAAAGTGACTTTTTATTGAAAAACATAAATTGCATTTGGTGTTATTCCAGCAAAACACATGTCTGGGTGGAGGCAGTGGTGGTGTGCAGTGACCACTCTTCTGACACTCAGAGGAACAGGCTGGGTTCTTTCTCTTGCCCAGCTGTCCTTCAGCTTTGAGTCCCTTCTGAGAAGCACTTGCTGATGATTCCTCTAAAGGACATGCACAAGAACTCTTCATCCCACTTTCTTTTCTTCCCCCTCACCTCGTACTCGCCAGCCATGCCCTGGGCTGTGGCTCAGGCTCCTGCTGTCCCTGAGCTGTGGCTGTGCCTGGGCAGGGTGGAGCTGTACCTCTCCTGCCTCCACAGCTGCTGGCTGCAGTGTCTCTGCTGCTGTAGGGACTTTATGGGGTGTTCTAGCCAGTTGCAGAACCTTTTTCTCCTGTGTCTTGGAGGCAGCAGCTGCCCCTTTGCTGCCTGAGGCTCCCCCACACTCCTTTAGCTTGGCCCTGGCACCATTCCCTGCCTCCCTCCTTTGCTGGGAGATGCCCATGAGCCCTATCCAAAACTGATGGTGAGGCACAGCCAGTACCTGCCACACCCTGAGCCATATTTAGATGTGCAAACAAGTTACAGATAACTAAAAAGTGTGTGCTGCATGGCCTGATTGCCTCAGGCTTCATTTACTGACCAGCACCCTTCCCCTTCCCTGCTCCCACTCTAATGGATGCAGCAGTGAGCACAGCACTCCCCCCTCTGCCTTTCCCCCCAGAGGAGCTGCTGAGGATGCCTGAGGTCCCTGGCACACGCCAGGCTGTCTTAATTCACCTCCAGCTCTGAGCTGGGCCACCCCCTTCCTCCTGCCCACCAGCGCCCAGCCCTGCTCCTCGGCTCCACTTGTTGATAACATTGGGAACTTCTTTGCATTTAAATAAGGGACTTATTCGGGATTTGACACCCCACTGGGATCCTGCTTCATCACCACAGCCCTGCTCTGAACTGCTGCTCGAAGCTCTGCATAACTTAGCTTTTAATGAGGCTGTGGCACATCTCAGTGCTGAGGCACAGCCCTGCTGCACCACAGTCCTGCCCAGGAAACCTTCCTGCCTTCCTGCCTCCCTCCTGCCAGAGCTGAGAGCCCTAGACAGGAATTAGCTGGGCTGTCTGGCCCGATAAAGATGAAGCAGGAGCCTCAGACAAAAGAGCTGCTGCTGGAGCTGTGCCTGCCAGGAGCTCCGTGGGCACTTTGAAACCCAGCAAGTCTCAGCACTGGCTGCTGGGTTATCGAGGCTTCTGTGCTGCTGTCACTGCAGAGGAGGTTTCAGAAAGGTGTCTCGGCTGTTAAAGCTCTTAGGCTCACTACCAGAGTTTTTAAGGCATCAAAGCAAATAATTTGACTTCCTCCCCATCTCACTGTGTTTATTGTACTTCTCAGAGGGACTGAACGCCGAGTACGTGAAAGGAGAGAACATGGAAGCCGTTGTAAGCGAGGAGCCCCAGGGTGAGAGCCTTGCCTCCCTTACCCCCGCCTGCCTCCCTGCACAAAACCAGCTTTGCCCAGGGACTGCCTGAGTGCCCCCGGTGCTGCACCGAGCTGCTGTGTCCCTTTGATGATGGCACCGCTTAGGTGATGCTGCAGCTTTTGTCAAACACCCACCACGGTGCTTTAACCCCTTTGCTCGCACAAAGGAAAGCCTGGTAAGAGCCCAAGGAGCTCACGCTGCAAACGATGGCAGTTAACATTTAGCTTTCATTTAGCCATTGAGAGTCATGCACAAGAGAAGCATGATCTTCCTTTCAGTGACAGACAATCAAGGCTGCTGCAAAGGCTTTTCCAGTGTCACATGCAATCAGGCAGTGCTGGGCACCCGTTGCTTGTGCCCTGGTTCCATCCTGTGCTATTGTACTCACAGGTTTTTTTCTCTCTCCTTCTCTCTCCCCAGTTAAATATTCAGTCCTGGAAACGCAGTCAGCAGAACCACCAAAACAAGACAGTGCCAAGATATAAAGCGTGACCCAGGGCTGGAAAATAGTCAGCAGCAACAGAGATCTTACATGCTTGTAATTTAGCTTTTAATTTAATTTGACTCCAAAGCTATTTAACGTGTATTTAGGCTCGAACTGGCTTTTTATTGCTCTAGGCTTTAGGGTTAGACTGGTAGCATGTGTTTGTTTTTTTGTGAAGAGGTTTATGTTTACATCGAAGTAGTAGTGTAGGATTGTTGTGCACTTGTATGGAAATCCACAGAAGGTCCTTCAGCTGTGGTCAGTTTTCAAGAGCTTACAGGTGTGAGGACAGTGAAGTGCCTGTAAATAGCAATCCAAAGCCAAACCCTGCAAAGCCTCCAGCCACCTCCTGCAGTGCCACTTCCAAGGGCGGGGACAAAGCTGCACATTTCCCCAGGGTGCCCTGCAGCCCTTCCTGCAGCCACACCTAAAAATGAAGTGCCTGTGGTGAGTCCTCGTGTGGGGCCTTGGGCTGAGCCAGTGACTCCCTGCTGCAAGCCAGGAGTTGAGGATGCATCAGCACCAGCACCCAGCGCTGGGCTTCTGACCAAAGGACCTGATTCTCACACCAAGTCACAGATACAGGTGATAGCTGTGTGTGCAGTGCTCAGTTTCAGCAAATGCCATCTGAATGCTCCACTGTGCTGCAGATCAGAATGGAACTGAAGTGATACACTTTGTCTTAAACTGCACCAGGGGAAGTTTAGGTTAGACATCAGGAAAAAATTCTTCACTTGAAAGAGTGAGCGGGCACTGGAATTGTCTGCCCAGGGAGGTGGTGGAGTCACTGTTCCTGGAATGTTTAAACAAGATTGGATGTGGCACTCAGTGCCATGGTTTAGCTGATGAGGAGGTAGGTTAGGTCATAGGTTGGACTTGATGACCTCAAAGGTCTTTTCCAGCCTGGTTCATTCTGTGATTCTGTCTCTGAGTTGAGATACCTGTGTTGTCACCACAATTAAAGCTGTGTGCATATGGATGCTTTCAAGGACAGGTTCAGATCTCAGTCACACTAGAACAAGATCTAACAGATTTAACCCAAAAGAAAAGAAACAAAGCAGGAATCTCTTAAGACCTTTAATGCTCAGTACCACAACAGAAGTTAAGCTTAACAAGATGCAGTCCCATCCTTCTTTTATCAGCAACTATCAGGAGTGCTCCCAGGCACCCAGAGGCAGAAAAAGGATTGAAGCTTCACTCTGTGTGTCACTGGCTAAGCTTTAAAAAAGGCAGCACCTCCTGAGGGGATGAGTCCTCCATCACTGTCCTGCACAGGGCTGGGAGTGGTGCTCAGCAGGACACTGGGCTGCAGCAGGACAGTGACACAGCCCCTGCCACGCTGCCAAACCGCTGCCTGCACCCCACCTTCGCTATCTCACAGGAATTTCTCTTTGCATTTCTAATCCTTCCCCAGCGACCTCTTTGACTGCTGCTAAAATGTGGATAACTGCCACTTTCCAATACATTTTTCCAAATCAATGGTTGCTTAAAAAGCATGCTCTCAAATGCAGGAAATCCCACTTTACACGGTGTAAGAGGTACTCACTGTTTATATACAAGCCTGAAATGAAGCTTTTTGTACGGGTTTGCAAATTCTGTGTTTTATGAACGTGTGTTAAGAAAACCAAGCCTTTCAGTGATGTACAAATTCACAGCTTTCAGGTAGACATGACTTCCAGAAGGCCCTGCCAGGAGGTGAATGAAGGAGCATTGCTGTCTAACAGCTCCATTTGGAAGGAAATTGCCCAGTAACTTGGTTAAGTATTTTGCAACAGGTGCACAATTCTTTATGCTCTTTTTAACAGTTGCATTTTTAAAGCCTTACACTAGCTCTGGCAGAACAGCTACAGTGGTTTATAAGGTGCCTCACAACTATTCAGAACACTTAGGCTACAACAATACTACTCTGAACTGCTGCTGCTTCGTTTTATGAACGTGTTTGGAACAGGAAAGAAATGTTAATAATTGGTTCAGATAATGGAAGCATGGGAAGGAGATGGGATGCACAGTTTGCTTACTCCCAGAGAAGGGTTTTCATGAGGAAGTGTGCTCTGCAGAATTTGCAACAGGAGCTCAGGTGCTGGCTGAGTTTTAAGCCTCACAGCTGAGTTTGTGTATCTCCAGTTCCAAGCACCAGCACTTGTTTTTTGTTCCTGCCCAAACACATTTGAAAGCTGTAGCATGAAATGTGTTTTCTGTAAGTTATTGCAGATGAAGTGTTACAACAGGGCATTGAGGATCACCAGAAGCTGTTTTCCCAGCTTAGTGCCCATAATTCCTGCCCTCACTTTGCCAGTGGCCACGTTCCTGCAGATGCAGATCACAGGTTGTACCCTGCACTGCCTGTTGGACCAGAGTCAATAATCAGTGTGGTTGTAGGAGTACAGCACCACCCCTCCTCTGGGGAATTCTTACACAGGACACAGAGGGAGCACAAGTCTAATTCAAAATACTGCAGGTCATAAACTTATCCAAAGAAATGCAGTGAGCTGTTACACTGGAAAACCCAGCCCAGGGTTTGGGGCTCAGAAACTGCTGCTTTGCCCAAGGCTGTTCTACTCTTCTATACTACTGACACCTTAGTGTAATGTGTAGGGGTGTGGAAATCCATAAATGCACAGTGAAAGAGAACACTTCCAAAGTGAGTGGCAACAGCATTCATGATTTCTTTCTCTAGGATTTCAAATAGGAAAATACTTGCAAATCCTGCAGTAGAGAAATTAGGCTTGGCCTCTTCTCAAAGAGTCTTCGTGGTAAATGTCAGCAAAGGCTCAAATGATTCTTTATTGCTGCTTGTCCCCTCTTCCATCTGAACTGCCACCAGTCTCAGAAACAGGGAGTTTATACATCATCTGTATTTTAAGCATTGTAGCAACTGAGAGGTTTCCTGTGATTTTTCCTAGTAGTGATCCAAGTTCTGGAACAGCTGACCCAGCACTGACCTCTACTTTCATTTAATTACTATTTATTCACTTTAAATTGGGATATGGATTTTTAAAAAATCCTGCATTTAAGCTCTGTATACATGGCATGAACTTTCTTGTCCTTTATAAAAAAGGCAATAAACCACTAGAAAATTGGTTTGCCTTTTTTTTCCATGAGTCCAAACCTATATATACAGACGTCCTGAGAGTTCTTGTACTATGTATGCTGTGAGTTCTTTTTCTCTCATGACACCTCACTTCTGAAGCGATTTTAAATGGCAATAAAATGATTCAGAAAAGGTTTGTCAAAGGTTTGACAGAGAAAAGAGAGAACTGAAAGAATTCAGCTGGCTCTTTCCGTGTTTATTCTTTCAATTACTTGCATTTTCCTTTGGCAGTACTTCCTTTCAGATTCCTCAGCTGAGAATACTCTGACGTGAATTTCAGATCTTTTTGGCACTATAAACTCAGTGATTTTCATGCAGCCCCACTAACGAACCCTTACAAGTGCTCCACTGTCATCCTTAACTACTCATTTGTTGTGATAAAAGTGGAATTAGTCCACAGCACTGATTCAGATTCTGAAAAAGAAGGATCAGTCGGGCAGGCTGAGGCTTTAAAAATTCCGCCTCTGACAGATGAGGTTCAGGAAGAAATGAAGTTCAGAAACAAGGGGCTGTGGAATTAGAGAACCCTTTCTTTTGAGTGAAGTTCTAACTCGGAAGCAAGACAGAATTCCTTGCTGCTGAAGAAGTGACCTGTACCAAATGGAAATTGAATGTTAAGCTGTAACAAAATACATTTTGTTAATGTGTGTGTAAGGGTCAGGGGGGGTAAAAACCAGAATTCAACTACCTTTGGAAAACACCAAATAAACCAAGTTGACTAGAAAGACATTTCTGACTTGATTTTTTGTAGGGTTTTTTTTTGTTTTTTTTTAAATGTTGGAAGTAAGCTGCAGGTTTGGCTATGTCCTCCTGGTACATCATCTCTTCTCTAACTACACTGAAGACTTCATTTAAAAAACCAATCCAGACTGGACTTCGTGAGAAAACAAACACCACGATGAAAACTTCAGTGGTAAAAATGGAGTATTTGCATGCACACACACACAAACACAAACACACTCTCACACACACACTCTCACACTCTCTCTCACACACTCACACTCTCTCTCTCTCTCTCTCGCACAGATACACACATTCTCTCTCTCTCTCTCTCCCCCCTCAGGTCACCCACAGCTGAACTCCAGGCAGTGCCCTGGGGTTTCCTGCAGTTTTCTTTACATTTTCACACCCAGCAGATGAATCTCCCATGCAGTGCAAGCCAAGCTGTGTATAATGATGCAATGCTCAGTCTCACAGTCCAAAAAGGTGGTTTATATTTCAAACTTCTTCTGGCTCCTGTTTCTTACCTCTTCCCTCCCAACTGCACAAGAGCTGGCAGTTCAAAGCCATCAATACCCTTTTAGTTCAGCAGATATGGTCTCAGCAAATGGACATTGCTTTTTGCTTTTTACCATCAATGTTTCACCTGGGGAACAGTCTGAATTGCCCATTCTACTGTGTCCTCTGTGCTGAGGCTCAGTGCACATGAATGAGAGCTCTTGATTCCTTGTTTTCAGCTTTTAGAGAACCAGCTGTTCTTGGTGTTACTACATCCAGCACACGAATCAGTGCAGCTTCTCTTGGAAAATGAAAGCAATGAAACACTTCTTGTTTAAAGCTCCAACTCCTTGAGAAGGCTGCCTCTGCAGGGAGCAGAACCAGGCACTTTAGGAGTGTTTATCAGCTTTAAAAGCCTTCTTCCATTTTAATGAAACAACAAAAAAAAGTATTTTTATCTACAAAGGAGAAAGAAGTGTAAATTCAGCTCTGAAACAGGACTAAAATGGCCAAGTCTCTGATGCTGATGATTCACTTAACTTACTTTACAAGCAAAAAATGTGTCAGCTGGTAACCAAGGCTTCATCCCCTGCTGGGACACTGGATTCAGGCTGTACCCCCTCTCACATGCCACTGACAACAGGAAAATCCTACAAGCCAAATGTAACTTCTTGCTGTCTTTGCACATTCCCTTTATACTGACAGTCAAAACCAAAACCCAAAGCAGAAGATCTGGCCTTTGAACCAGAAGTTAACAGCTCTGTCCAAGGTGCATCAGACAGGGAACAGGATTCTGCTTTTCCCTTAGCTAGTTCAATACTGCCTTATTAGTTCAATATTGCCTTATTAGGAAAAAAAAAAGAAAAAAAAAAAAAAGACAGAATTAGTTGTTAAATCAATAGGAAAAAACCTGATTTTCAGGAAACAGACAGATAAAACAACAATCATCTCCCCAGTGTAAGCTATGCTCTAACTGGCCCACATGAGCTGTAGAATACCCCTGAATATTTCCATGCTAACTGTGTACAAACCCATCCACTGTGCTGACACGTGGGACAGCAGGACCCTCCCCCAGAGCTCTCCCTGCACATCCCAGACTTGCTGAGCTGTGTTCACACTGCTGGGGATACTCAGCCAGGCAGCTGAAATAACTGATGTTCTTCTGTGCAAAACCACATTCTCAGAGTTCAGCTTTAGAAATCCAGGCTTTAAAAATCTCACAACACCCCAGCTAATCCACTCATCGCTTTTGCAATAATTATAGAGCAAATGTTGTGATTATTAACACAAATACAGAGGAACAACTTCAAAAGATTTTCTTTAGCACTGCATTCTGGAGATAATGTGCTTTACTTTAATACACAGTTGAAATGTCAAGGAAATCTGAAGAGTTTAATTCAATACCAGTTCAACATATTTTGGCAATATAAAACTCACTGCTGGCACACTGTTCAGCAGAACCATTTGTACAGGAAAACATCTTTTCATCTCTTTATAAAAAGCCTGAGGTTGATTCAGAGATGCAACGTTGCAAACCTTCCTAAGCTGTGTTTGTGTAGGTGAGTATTTATTATAAAAAGCATTCACTACAGTAAAAAGGACATGCTGAAATACCCTGCAGTGCACAGTAAATGTGTAAGACTGGACACAGCACTTCAGCCTCTCCAGCTGGAGCTGGGAAGGTGCTCAGCAGCTCATCTGACCCATTAACACTGTGCTGGGCAGAGTTAATGCAGAGAAGGAGACACAGAAAAGCACAAATGAATCCTCACAGTCAGTAAAAGCCACAATCACCATAAAGAATCAATTGGGGCCTTAATTCCCACCAGCAGAACCTGGAGCAACACGAGCAGAGTCAAAAAGCAGAGCTGTGATATTTAAGTTTCCTAAGGAGAAGAACCAGATTTTCATGAAATACAGCAAGGGAAACAATCCAAGGAAAATTTGCAGCATGCACCATTTCTAGACCTTCCAAGAATGCCAGTGAGTAATTTTCTAAAAGGAGGAATGTTACAGTAATCAAATCTCTCCAATATGAGGATTTCTGGGGGGAAAATGCAAGAATGTATATTTAACATGACAACACAAATTATTCATTTACAGGAAAGAAATGCTAGCAGGAATTTTAAAAAACAAAAAGTCCAGAGGCTTTATTTCAAGAAAAACAATTATTATCATATTATTCAAAAAACTTTGTCAAACAAAGTCATTGCAAGTTAAGGTCCTCAGAAGGGTTTGGACAGGCAGGATCCATTTTGTCCAAGTACAGCTTAAACCCACGGGAGGATGCAAATGTTTAACATCACACACACATGGGTATAAACACACACAGCTTTGCATCTTGTGTGTACACTTAGGAACAAAACACACTTCACAACGTGCAGCTATACAGACTATACAATTTACACAGCTGGGTGTCATCCCAACCCCAAATATTACCCTTTGCTAGAAAACAAACTTTTACTTTGTACAAGACCTTGACATGAGCAAGTTTACCCCTCGCTCAGGAGGCTGACACTGAATAATAAGCTAAAGAGTCAAAAGACTTTATTTCAACTCGTACAAAAGGCATTAAAAAACCTAAAATACATGCTTTACCAAATATATTACATCATACAAGTCAGTGTGGTGTACTTGATAAATCCAGCTCAACTTCATCCACTTTTAATGGCATATTTAGGTCGAAATGTAAAACTGACTACACTGGAAAACATTTATTTTAAAATCAATTTCGAAGTGCCTTACCTAAAAAAAATAAATTGCTCTAGCAAAAAAAAAAAAAATTTATATATATAT
>VXBB01008837.1:0-11819 GCA_013399915.1 Illadopsis cleaveri | reverse complement strand
ACAAGGAGCTCCCATTCAGAAAGACATTTTGTGTTCTGTGTAAGCATCATGTGGCATTTCATCTGATTCTCTCAACCAGGCATGGTACTCTAGACAGTGTGTGAGGCATTTTTCTGTCTGCTTGGCAGATGGATTCCTTTTCAGAATGGTTAAATTGTTAGTTGCTCAACACAAAGTTTAATTTCACAATTGGTGACTTAGCTAGAGTGTCAAAACACATGTGGGAACTGCCAACAAGAAAATACATCACATCTATTGAAGCTCTTTTTGGCCTCATTGTGATAGCATCAGACACAGGGTAAGGCATGGAGAGCACAGCAATTACAAGTCACTCACAATCCTTTTGTGATGGGAAAAGCATTTCACCCTCCTCTGCGTTGTCTGACACTGCTGTTTCCCCCTGGCTGTTGCTGCACATCACACAGAGGTGTGCACTGGCGTGGCAGAGTGGGAAGGGGATGAGCCCCTGTCAGAGGAGGAGGAGATGGAACGTGTGGCAGCCTCCCGCTGCAAATCCTCCACCTTCTTCTGCAGCTCTGCCCGGATGGCCAGGAGCTCCTTGAGGTTTTGGTGGATTGGAACCTGCAGGTAAACAAAGAAAAGGCTTGTTTGGACTCTCATTGTGAGTTATTTTTCCCCAGCAATGCGCTGCTGTTGCTTTCAATAACAAGGGATTCGACCCTTGTGAATTTCATTATGTCAATATTTAGGGAAAGTGTTTCTTTAGTCATTTGAAATGAAGCACTGCAGGAAACTGTCCCTTTCTAACAACAGAACTGGCAGGGAACCTATTAAAAAGTGTTTGCAAATGGTTTTAATGGGATCCCAAATATACTCCAATAAATGTACCTGTGTCTCTTATCAATACCACTGTCAGCTGAACTTAAAATGCCTTTCCTGGGAATGATTTCTCCAGCCTGTTGGGACAGGACTTACTTTAAACACAGAGTTCACAAAGCTGGTTCCATATGGAGCATCTTGTTACTCCTCTAACCAGGCATCTGTCCAGGGCTCTGACCCCTTCCAGGGAGAAGAGTGCAGCAGCCAAGTGAACGGTGCCTGGACCTCCCAGAGTCTCAAATAAATCTTTCACAGAAGTGCATTGTACAGGTTTCTGCTTCTGCCATTACCCAGCAAACATCAGAGATGCACCACTCTCCATCAGAGCCCTTTCATGTTCACCTGAAACATTCCCCCATGTCGTGGCCAAAGGAAGATCCAAGCCATACTGGATTTTGCAGCTGGATTTGTTATCTCAGACAAGCAGAGAGAACCCTCCCCCTCTTCCAAATTCACAACAAGGCCAGAAAAGTTTACTGTAAGTTGCATTTAATTTATTTTCTCCTGTACAAACTGTTTATAGCTTTTGGAATGAGCAAGGCAAGAAAAGAATTTAATTGCACTGACACAACAATCCTGGGGAAATGCAGCACTGGGAGAGCCATGGATTGCTAGAGGAGTAATTTATACCCTGGGCTTCAGGAATACCAGGCTCCAGGAACTGCCTTCACCCACTGTCAGTTCCTCCTGCTTGGCAGTGATGGTTAAGGCTGGGATGTACACCAAGAGCAAAATCCAGACAGGGTTTTACTTGCTATCAATACACAACTGAGCCACAAGTTACATTCCAGTGAGTTCTCCCTTTTTAAAGAACATACATCCAAAATCCATGCATTTCATATTGGTATTTTCAAAACCTAACACAGAAAAATACCATTGAATTTTTAACTCTTGTTCCAACTTAAAACAATAAAATAGTACCAAAGGTCTTTTCAGGTCTACAATTTTTTGGCCATATAGTTTTTTCTAGTTTGTGGCTTAGCCCTTGAAGAGAAACTTCAGTGTATTGAGAAAGTGCTGCTCCCAATGCCCTGGGAGTCATCAATTCATCCAGCATGTCATCTACAGCAATTTGAAAAGAATAACTTTTGGAGCTTTCAGCAGAACAACTCCCAATGCCACTGGAGCCCTGCCCTCCCTGTGCAATGAATTCCCTCTCTTGCAGTTTTACCCTGCATCCTCTGTACAAACCCTCCAGCTCTCCTTCACTGATCAAACACAAGGCACACCCCCCAGAAAGCCAATCTCGTTTTCCTGAGGTACACTACACAAAGTGTGTGCATCTACAGGCAAACCTGAGCCTGCTGATGAAGATTGTCCAATATACACACTGTGGAAAATAAAATTTTAGTAAAGATTGAGGTTTTCTGGAATTGGCACCCCCTGTATTTATTTTTTCCCCCTCAATAAAGATCCTTTTCTCACAGACTCCTACTTTAGATTTCTTTAGGAAGACATTTCCCTGAAACATTTAGGTCCCCACCAGAGTGATTTACCATTGGAATCATCAGTCACACAAGCCCTGGGCTGTGGGAGATCTGTTCACCTGATTTCTGCACAGCTTAACCATGACTCAGCAAATCAAATCCCTCTCAGCCAGATTTCACACTGGCAGCAGCTGCTGGCTTCCCTGCAGAGCTCAAAGCTCTCAAAAAGCAGCTCCACACGAGTGGCTTTTGGGGAATCTGCTGCAAATCTTTCCAGGACACAGCACACAAAAGCTGCTGCAGGGCTTGGCAGGCCCTGTAAAGTGCTCTGAGGAAGGAACTGTGGCTGCACCTCTCAATCCCTTTGCATGCCCAGAGCCAAATCCAACAGGCACATGCTCCAGCTCTGACACCAGTGCTGCCCTCCCCACAGCTCCATCCTGGAGAGCAGAGCTGCCTTTCAATAAATTAGCTAAATAACAATAATCATGCTTAAAAAGCCTCTGTATAGTCAAGTCACACAGAAAACTCCTCAACGTTAAGACTGCAAAATTATGCTTTCAAAGAATGAGGTGTCAGAATGAAGATTAATTCTCCAACCTCAATTCAGCCTTCCTGTACATCTGTAGAAAATCACTGGTCAAATAAATACTAAAATACCAGCTTCCCTCTTGTATTCCTCATTTACTCAGTGCACAGGCTGATGCTACTTAATTAATGAGAAGTTATTCAATATTTAGTTTTCTTTGCAGTGTCTGACCCCATCTTTTATTTATTCTTCTGAATTTAAAATGCTAAAGTTTCCTTTTTTAGTACTTTCGTCTCATGTCAAGAAACAAATTTATTTCTGCAGCACCCTAATGAGGTATGGAAGTATTAACACTCTACTTTTACAAACAAGGATCTGAAGGCAGCACCTCCTGATTTTGCATGCTTTGGATCTCCCATTGGTTTAACAGAGGATTTGGGAATTCTGCAGCTGGGGCATGTGGGTATCAAGCAGGACACCCAGGAAATAAGGGGGACACACAGAGGGACCATTCTGCTCCAGGTGAGCTCCCTCACAACAGAGAAATCCTGTGGCAAAGGCAAAGAAAAACTTGATTTCTCTCAGGGGACACTTTTCCTCTGCCTGCAGCCATGTCCCCTCCAGACTCCACTTTCCCAGACTCTGTTTCATGGAACAGAACAGAAAGCAAACACCCCCAGCACCCAGAGCATTATTCACTCCCAGCTCCTGTTCCCAGTTAACCACAACTCTCTCCTACACTCTCTATAAAATCCATCTCTCAGTCCTTTTATTTATTCTGAGTTCTTGAGAATTCACTGAGACTGTTGCAGACACAAACCTCCAAATTTTAGGGATTTTTTTTTTTAACAAAACCATTAAGAGAACCATGGAATGATGCAGCTTTCTGGAAACCTCCTTCCATCTTAGATGGAAGAGTAAAATGATGAAGCAACATTAATCGAATTCTGTCATGAAAAACATTAAAATTAAAAAGTCAGCTCATTTCCACACTTCCTAAAGACTTACTCCCAGGCAGACCTGTTGCTGTCAGTGCATCCTCAAACCATTCTGTACAAATTCTTACAGAAAACCACCTCCATTTTTGTCCCTTCACCCTGTTGTGTTTCATCAGGAGATTCCTGTCTCAAATAAAACCTTCTCCAGAAGGAAATGGGTCCAACAACCTCCACAATAACACCTGTAATGGCTTGCTGTGAACGAGCCTCTCCTCCACTTTGCCACTGTTTAAATGAAAGGAAGAGTGACAGATTCTGTGAGGTACAACAAGTTTGAAGATGGTTTATTAAAAGATCTGTTACCTCCTTAACCTTCAAAGTGTGTCTCCAAGGCAAGCTTTTATTAGTGTCTTGCTAAGAAATCATGTAATTGGTTTGCCTGAGATGAATTTGTTGGGAAGCTGACAGCAGCTGTACTGTTTTCTACTCTCTTTCTGCCTCTCAAATTAGGAGTGGAAGCTCAGAAAATGACTCTGGACCTATCACCCAGCTGAATTAAACTTATTTTTGCTGCTCTAGTCCACAGATTTTCAGCAGAGTGTGCATCCTTTCCTTTGTCACACCAGTGTCCCCACAGTGATGCTGCCAGGCAACAACTCAGCCTCCACTGCCAGCTCCATCATTTCTGTCCCCAACCCAGCTAAAAGCATAGAACTATTTCTGCTGCATGAGAGGAACACACACAGATGAAACTCTACCCAGCAGAGCACCTACAGTTTGGCTGGGCTGGGAAATTGCCTGGCTCATTGCTCTTCAGGATGTTTTTCATGGGCTCACATTACCTCAATGTGCTGAAAACCAATAGATTTCATTCCTGTGATTTAACACAATAGTCCAGTAAAAATGAAGTAGAAACATAAAGGTGAATGCACTACATACCTTTTAATGGATTTTGGAGGGTTAACTTCATAAAAAAAATTCTGCTATGTGCTATTTGTAAGAAATGGATTTTTCTAGACACAAAACATTTACTATGAACAGTTAGAAGCTGATCACCCCAAAACAAAATTGGCACTTGTATCTAATATAGCAAGCAACAAAAGCAACCAGGGACAAAAATATGGAATTTGCCAGCAGCACTAAACAGTGGGGACAAGGCCCTGGATCCTTGGGAAGTGTGGCCTCACTCCAGGCATTAACAAAAAGCTGGCCCAGGAAAAGCTGGGGAAGGATCTACCTGCAAGGCTTCAGGGAGACTTTTCAGTGCTGGTTTTTTTTTGTTGATGCTGTTTTGTTTCTCCCCGCAGGATTTGTTTTGTTTTTGTTTCTGTTTTTGTTTTTTTTTTCTCCAATTATTATTGTAATATTGACTCAGGAACTCAGACTACATGCAGCTCCCCTACCTCACAACTAATTTTTTTCCCACCACTTACCCAAAGCCTGTGCCCCAAGTCCTTTTACCTGTCCTGAGCAATACCCTCAGCACTAAATATAAGCTTTATAGACTCCTCCCTCCTGTCCATGATTCTGGTATCTTTCTGTTTGGCTTTAAGCTCTAACCAAATTTTGTACCATCACATTCAAATCCCTAGTTTTATTCCATTACCTCTCTTTCACTTATTTACTTAAGGAACTAACTTTTTTTTTTTTTAAACAAAAAATTTAAAAAGAATACTCAACTCATCAGGAAGATTTTATTTAGGGAGATTGACAATTTTTCCTCCTTCTTCCCATTTCAACATTTCTCTAAGTTTCTAGTCCAACTTCTCTTCATCAAGCCACAATTCAACATAGCACCTGGTCCCCTCCTCATACAAACTATTCATTCACCTGCAGCCACCTTCAACTTCTGCACTTTTCCCCTGTTAGTTGTTCTTCTCCCTTCCCTTCCCTTGCTTCCCCAGGATATTGCCAGTTGCCCCATGTCCCTAAAGAGTTTCTCCTCTCTTGGACATGCAGCCTCTTTCCCCTGTAAGCTGTGACATGATTCTGACACTACTAATGATACCTGCAATATCTGGAACTCCCATTCCCAAGCAGTAAAAAGCAGTAAAAATGCTGCCAAAATCCAGTGAGCCAAGTAACATCCTTCACTAAGGAAGAACTGATTGTAGGTTTCTGCAAATGAACCAGCTGAAATGAGTGGTGGTTGTTTTCCTCATTTAGCTTCCTTTGCTGCTTATTTCATTCAAAAGCACTCAAATTTCCTCCACCCTAACAACAGGGTACCTACTGCCTACACTGGGCAGAAAAATACTTAGAACACTGCTAAAAAACATTCTCTATGGCTAAAAATACCATTGATATGAAACTATTTGTTAAACTGAATTATCCACATACATCAAAGGCAGAACTTGGTGCAGTGTAGTGCTGAGCACACACCAATCCACAGTTATGATGAATTATTCCTGCTGGGGAAGGATTTGAGGAAAAATAAAGTGGTTTGGTTTTTTTTAAACTATGCCCACAGAGAAACTATAGTTATGCTATACCATATACACACTACATCCCACATAAAAACCATCTAGACATAAGACAGCTTCATTTCCTCCAAAATTCAAACCTTCCTCTTCACAGAATTACTACAGCTCACTTTCAGTATTGATTTTCAGGTTTTCATTCCCAAGGAATCCTTCAGGATCCTGAAGTGCTTTTGGATAGCAAAATTTGTCAGCACAAGGATAGACATAAGAGAAATTATAATAGCTACTCACTTATAGTACCACCAAGTCCTAATTGGATGGGTATCTGCTGTGTGTTACTCCACTAGCTCAAGGACTGCCATTCACATGAAAATTGTTCAGCAGTGAATGCATTTTATCTTGCTCAGTGAGCACACTTTATCTATTTTGGCAACAGGGAAGGGAAGAAAAGCTGCTGAAGAAAATGGTTATTTTAAATTCATTGCTCAACTTAAGACTGTCAGTTTTCCAAAAGCTTACTCTGTGCATTGGAAAGACAACAATATCTTTCACTTGAGCTTTTTGTTCCTCTCTGTGAAGAACTGGGACTCTGACAGCCCAGTTAACAGGACACTTGGAGCAAAAGGCAATCTCAAATGATGAAGACAGCAATTTTCAATAATAGTCAACACTTCCACACTTCTTGTGGAGGTGTGCTAGTGAGAAATCAGGCAAAACCCCCCTGGCCTCCTGGAAAAGCAAGGGCAGAAATTATGAAAGCTACCAGGTGGGAACTGGAACAACTGATAGATTTCCAGGCTCAGGAAACTGCTACAAGCTGATGCCATTGTTTGTTAAAACCTACAGCCCATTTGGATTTAGATATCTGAGACATGAGAGAAATTGAGTGCTTGCCCTTCAAAATGTGTTAGAAACTCCTGAAAATGAAGATTATTTGCACAGTACTAGCTTCTCCCATTCTGTGCACATTCTGATGCTCACTATAGGATACCAATTCCTTTTCCTTAGGTAACTACAGTTTCTT
Organism: Illadopsis cleaveri; assembly: GCA_013399915.1. NCBI lineage: Eukaryota > Metazoa > Chordata > Aves > Passeriformes > Timaliidae > Illadopsis > Illadopsis cleaveri. The sequence continues at coordinate 4,638 of VXBB01008837.1, read as the reverse complement.
TCAGCATCCAGGTTAAGCAGTTTGTCTTATTTTATTCCATGCTGATTGAATACTGAGACTTTTATCTGTAGATGAAAATTATCTGCAGTAAATTAGACTCTGGAAATCTTGACTTGACACTCAACTAGAGAGAAATTACCAAGTACTGGCCAAAACCTGCCTCATCTCACGAGAAACTCTTTGTTAATTGCAGGGATGAAATCTGCTTTGCTGAGGGAACACTCAGCTGTCTAACCCGCAAGGCAATTCCTTCTCCTGACATCTCCTGCCTCACTCTTCCATTCAAAAAGGGGGACTCAGGACCAGCAAAGCCAGGCAATTCCAGAGCCTTATGACAGCTCTGTCCTGCCACAAAATGTGTGGGAAATCAAATGTGTGGACATTCCAAAATATCCCAACATCACCTTGCTCAGAGGGGAACACAGCAGGCAATGTGACTGAGGGCAGGGATAAATACAGGAACACTCCATGTGCCAGACAGAAAGTTACATGCAGTAAGTTCCACATTATCCTGTTACATGCAGGATAAAGCATTTCAGTAATTATGTTTTCCAGTTTATTGTCAGCAATTTCCCCAGTGACACCCAGGATCTTATTTGTTGTTTTCACTATACAGTATTTTGTGTTTATTGACACTGAAGCTCAGCTAACATCTGATTGCTCAACTGTTCAACACATCAAATCCTTCTGCAAGAGCATCAAATAAAAGCAGCAATTGTAAGCTATTTATATACTTTACAGTCATTTCTCTATATACTGAACAAACAGCTTTACTTACTCCTACATTTCCCTTCCACGTCTGTAAGTGAGCTGCTAACCAGCCAACAGAAATTCCCTGACTCTTCCACAGAAGTTTTGTGATTGCCTTTAGCAGATGATCCCATTAGAGAAGCTGAATTGAATTTCCAGGTGATAGATGGTGCCAGCCTTTTACTCTGGATGACAGTCCACACACATGAAGAAAAGAATGTATTTGAAAAATTACAGGGTTTTCTATGGTATTAACATGAGCTCTGTGGCCAAATTGGCAGGACAGAGCTTGAAGAAAAATTACCAGGCACAGAAAATTAAAAAAAACCCACATAAAACCAAAGTTAAACTAAGCCCTATCCTCCAGGGGTTAAAACATAGTTTCCAAGAAAGCATAAAAAGAACTAAACATGTCCTAATGGACTGTACAAAATTTGGTGACTAAAATGCATTATTTTCCTTGCCTCTCCCAGCTTGACTTAAAGGACTGGAACTTTTTACTCATGCTCTGCATATATGAATGATGGGCCATGTTAGTTCAAAAATTCTGCCCCTGCAGAGATCATATCCAAGAACATCACTGTTGTGCTCTCTCTACCTTCCAGCACTGCCCAAGGAGATACCTAATGACATCTGGCAGCCAGAACTCCCCAAACCAGTATCAAGAAGAGGATGAAATGGCTACATTGAAAAGGGAAAAATAGATATCAACTGAAAAAATTCAAAAGCATCATATTATCTGATGTATTCCAGACTAGCAGGGTCATCTGTGAGACCCACAGACCCCACACCTCTGCAGGAGAGAATGGAAGACATTCAAATATACATTTCTCTAGCTCAAGGAAAGGGCAAATCTGAAAAAGGTCTTCTCAGTCAATGAACTCAAATAAGACAGAACTCAAATCTGTGTAATTTTCTTGGGACAAGAAGTCAATAATGATGTAACGCCTCCAAACTCAAACCAAAGAACATTTTATTTCACTTAAGAGTTCGAATGACCTTGTTGAAGCACAATTTAGCAACAAGAGGTGTCCACATTTAACCTAGAATTTTCCACAGCGCTCACTTCTCAGACTCCTGAGCTTTGAACCCCATGGAAAGAGGCTCTCAAGTGCACAAGATCTATTGCAAAATGAAATAAAACAGGGCTCTTGATGCAAATAAACGTGATCAAAACCACCATCTCAGGCTTCCACAAAGCTCAGAACAAAGTTATATCATTCTAAGCAATCTTTATAGAACATAAGAATAATGCTGAACTCTTTATGTCCTAGAGGAATGAAGAAAATGCTCAGACCCTACCACATCAATAAAGGTGGAGACACAGAGATTTGAAGACAGAGTACAACAATACAAAATATTTAATTAATATTAAGTTAGCCCTCAGTAATTTTCAAATTAAAAAACAAAAATACAGGTCATATATGCTCATTTCCAATAGAAAAGGCAATGAAGTGCAATGATACTTCTCTCAGCCCATTTAAAAATCAAGCTCACTAATCAAGCAGAAATGAGAAAACCTAAAATATTGCCTCCAACCAAAACCTGCCCTTCTGCTCCTGTGGGATTTCCCTCCCATAACACCAAGCTGGTTGAAAACAGGTATCAAAGATCCATTCTGATTATATTCAAAGTACTATTATTCATCTGGCCTTAAATTCACCTAGTGGGCTTTTCCTCCTTTTTGGTGAGCTCAAAAACAATAAACATGTTTCAGTTTTCTAAAGATGTTTTTGCAACTGATAAAACAGCACAGGGTTGCCTTGAACTAATCATCAGAGAACTTATTCATGTTAAATATTTAATTTTCTCTTATATTTAGTTGAGAGTCAAGAGAACACTTTAAAAGGTATTCAACAAAATCACCTTTTATCAGTAGGCAGGGATGCCCATTATTTTAATAAATCCACTGATTAAGAAATTTTTTCACTGAAGATAAGTGAAGACCTGCTGGGTGTCACAAGGGTCATTGTTTGGTTTTTTTTTCTGTCACTGAATGCATCTGAATGTTACTGAATTGGTTGACAGGGTGTGACAGCAGACAATGCAAACAGAGAGGAAAGCAAACTTTGCATGCTGTGAGTGCAGAAGCTGTTTATTTACTTGCTTGTATGAGTTTGTGCAATTCTGCAACAAAAAATTGTAATTTCTGCTGCTGATTTATGCAATTAGATGTGAAACACTCCCAAATGTTGGTCATCAATATCCCATAAATTCAGGCCAGAGACAAGAGGGAAGGGATGATGGATCAAGACAGAACTTTGTGGTAGAACTAAAAACGTGAAACAGTTTTTTAAGTACTTCAGGAAAATCAAGTGGCAGGAAAGTTAAGGCAGTTACCAGGACCATCACATTTTGTTCCCTTCAGCTTCACTATTCACACCTCAGTGAGAAAAACAAGCAATCCAGACTTTTCCAGCACCTTCAAAGGTATTTATTTCTCAGACACCTGGACTTCCACCAGTGGAGTGTCCTTGAAACTTACCTTAAAACAGCATCTTTTGCAACAGCCTCTGACTTGTGGATGTCTAATAAATCTGAAACTCACATCTCATTCTGCTAGAAGATGAAAGCAGCTTTGGAGCAATCACTTAATACAGGTAATTTATCAGAATATGCTTGGGGGTACCTTGCAATGTTACCTTAATAAAGAGATGGTGTAGCACACTCAGATTTATTATGGTTGTGACACAAATCTGAATGTTCTTTCTTCACATTTCTAAGCATGAGAACATATGGAGCATTTGTCTGATGAGATTTAGAGATTTATCTGAATAGCAGACATTACTTATAAGAACAAATACTGGAGGAATCAAGGAGCTTGGATGGGGAGTGTTTAATCTTTAGCATGCCAGCTAAGAACTATAAAAGTCAATTGAAAAGAAGCATCCATGGGATGTTTAGTTTAGAGAACCTCCAAAATGAGTTGGTAAGGTCCAGCTCTTTCAGAAACTGCTGGTGTATTTTATGGCAGTGCAGGGGAAAGGGCAAAGCATGATTAAAAACGAAGGTACACAAAAACTAGGAGGAGGTTAAGGTAATAAAAGTATTAAAAGTGTTACAGAGTATTATAAAAGTATCATAAAAGTAATCTTCTGACAAAAAAAGACTGTTAATCTTTACAAGCCAATACAGTCATACTGTAACTCCCTAGTCTGTGGGTGACTTTAATGAAAACATCCTTTTTCCAAGTTTGACCTCACCCTGCATCATCCTCATGACAAACACCTTTTTTCCCCTATCAGCTGAAATATGTGCAACAGATGAGCACTTTTGTATTAAATGCTGCATTGGACACTAGAAAAAAATGATAATTTCTCTTCATCTCTGTGACCTTCAGTAAACCACTGAAGCCATGTGAGAGCTCCTACCTGAGGCCTCATCCTGGGGTTCCACCTGATGTAGTAATTCACCCACAGCTCCAAATGGTTCAGGCTGGCCACAGGATACAGGACGTGGTTTTCATAGTTTACATAGAAGGGATTGGTGAATTCCTCTAACTGGCTGTTTATATAGGACCACAGAGATACAGTCTTTGTGCTCACCTCCTGATTGAAGCAAAAAGTTTAAATAAAAAAAAATTAACGAGGTGGATGGCAAAATTTCAAAATGTGATGTTAACACCTACATATCAGTAATTCTGTCAGAATTTTACCTTATCTACTAGGAAATTACATGCAGTCTGAGAACACTTCCAATAACTGATCATTAAACAGCCTGAAAAGTTTAGCAAAACATCTGAACACTTATTTTGGTCCAAGGCTAATAGAGAAAGGAGATTTAGACATGTTCTTTTCAGAGACACTAAAGTCTGGTTGAGCAAAAGCAACATGTACTGCTCCTAATTTACACCAAAACACACAGCTACTTAAATACATGGTTACACAC
>VXBB01008836.1:393275-419508 GCA_013399915.1 Illadopsis cleaveri | reverse complement strand
GGGCGCGGCCCTGGGGCAGCCCCGGCTGCGGACTGGGCCGGGTGCGTGCCCTGCGCCTGGAGGTCGCTGAGGGTTCTCTGCTCGTGATACTCTCCTTTCCCGTGAAAAGTGCGTGGGTTTAGTGAGCGTCTTCTTATCGCGCCATCTCTCTTCCCTTTTCTTTTTTCCTCCGTTTTTTGTTTTTTTTTTTTTTTTTANGGTTTTTTGTTTTTTTTTTTTTTTAAATATTGACAGGAAAAGGCTTTAACTTTCAAGTCCCTTCATCAGCGAGCGCCCTTCGGCCCGCGGAGCAGCCCCAGGACGGGCTTGGGGCCCCGCAGGGCTCCCGGCCCCGGTGTCCCCCGGCAGGGCCCAAAAGCGAGCAATGCCTGGTCCCGCGGCTCCGCTCGGCCCAGGAAGGGCCCGGGACTGACGGAGCTGGAGCCGCGGCGGTGTGAAGTGGTCTGGAGGAAAGCGTGTCCCGCAGAGGACATCGGTGAAGCGCTGCTTGGCACAGCCTTGGGGCCGCGGGGGTGTCGGGGGGAAACAATGTGGAATTGGCAAAGCATCATTCCTGGATTGTGAGCCAGATCTCGGTCCAAATGCAAATGGATTCGTGCTCTTTTAAAATCACAGCTGTTCCCTCTCTGCCTGTTCACATGAATGCCACTGTTCAGGCAAAAGCCTTGTCCGTAGTTCCTGCTATCCTATTTTCCTATTTTGCACCACCACCATGCTCTCTAAGTCAACTTGTCATGTTTACTTGTCTGTTTTTGTGAGTTGCAGCTGCTGCATGTGCGACATCCCTTGGCTCTGAGTTCACGGTTATCTTCATATCAGTTTATCCTTGTCTCGTTTATTCTGAAATTTTGTAAATTTCAGATTATCCTAATGTCACAAAATTAAAAATTGAGACCTGTTATTGTTGGTTGGCCCCAGATTTCACCTCTGGTGATAAAGGGTAAAAGATTTTTTTTGCTGTCCATAACTGAGGCCTGAGACAGAGTTCTCATTAGAGAATATTCAAAAGATGCTTTTGTTTTATGCTTTTATTGGTTTAGGGGTTGGGTGTTTTTTAACTTAGCTCTCTGATGCTGACAGGTCTTTCCTCAGTCTGTTGGAAGAAAGAAACTGCTGTCCCAGTGTCAGGACAGGAATACAGAGTCTTTAAAAGCAGTGTTTCCAGTGCTAGTTTTTAAGCTCTTTTTAGTATGTCTGTACTGGGATTATTTCAAAGCTGTGGAATCTGCCTAAACCTGTACCTGAAATGTAGCATAGGCGGGAAAATAATTTCCTTGGCCCAATGCTTAGTTCACAACTGAATTTCAGCTTTTCCAGGAAGGAGGAATTTGCGATTGTTTTGTGTTACTAGCCTCTGCTCTGGGGTTTTTTTCCAGTGGTTTTGGTTCCTCAGAAGAAATTACCTTAACCTTTTTTCAGTCCTCCAGTTTGGAACACAGCAGAAGATGCTGCATTGTAGCTCTGCATTCTCACAATGTGATCTTTCCTCTCTCTTTCCTTATGTATTTTGCTTATCAGTAACATTAGTTAATGACATGAGTATTTGTTATTCTCTTTGGCTGTTCAAGGAGAATGAGACAGCTGGGACTTCTGAACAATTGTTTTAAGCTTTATGTATTTCGTGGACAGGGAACTCTATATGCTTTCAGTTTGTTACATATTTTGGAGATTTTCTTCTCTTTTCTTCTTCTTTCTTTTCTCTTCAGAGAGCTAGAGTCTTAAAATTGATTGAAAGTTAAAAACTGCAGGCTTGTCCTTTTATGCATTTAAATTCTGCATCGTTGACCTGTTGGTAGCTTGAACTAGGCTGAAGGCGTTTCCATCCTTATGTTTATTTTATGATACACTCTAATTTTGATAAAGGGCTCAATAAAGAATACCTGTAGGAGTGTTGGTTTTACTCTTGAACTTTTCATGAATGCTTTTTCTGCCTCGGTGACATTGTTCTTTGTAATGCTGAACGTGAAGTATAAAGGCAAAGTGAAGGAAGAAGCAAAGAGCTGAAATTGGAGTGTGGGTGACAGTGTGTCTGATGCCAGTGGGTGTTTCTTAGTGAAGACATATTTCCTTAAGGTAGTTCCTGTTCTGTCACCTGGGAGCAGGGAAAAAGTTCTCCTTGAGATACTGCTGGTAACATGCCTCTGCTCTGGGGTAGAGGGGTAGCAAGGGTAGCTTAGGGTATACATAGGGTAGCAAGAAACTGTACAGATTGCATAAATGCCTCGATTTATTGCCTAAATGCCTTGGTGTGGACCTGGACAAATCACTTGCACATGAGTCCATGCTGCTGGCTGAAATGCAGAATGGTAACAATACATTATGAAGCTTAGTTAAGGATGTTTTTTAGGAGGGTGCTAAGCTGCTGGTCCGTCCTTGTGTCCACCCTTCTTTGTGGTCTTGATAAGAGTTCTATCTTTCTTACAGTTTTGTGCAGCAGAAGTGTTACACTAGAGACAGTGTCTCAGATGTAAGTTCTTTAATTGCAGGGAAGATAAAAAGGAAGTTTGCTTTCAGAGTGTAAAAAGGTGTTGAAAACTTTCTATTTTAATGAGTCTATCTGGAAATGCTTTGAAAACTCCCACCTGTTGATGGCCCTTCCCCACCCTCAACAGTTAACCTGTGGGAACAAATGCGAATCTTTTTAAGGTTTTCACCCAAATATGTGGATTTATCGTTCCATGTATCTGTTGAAAGTGAACTATTGCTGAAACCTTGCATCCTCATCCACTTGTACCTAGCTTCACAGAAGAGTTATTGTTCTAACAAGTGGCATAAGCACTAAAGTGTGCATGGTAGTAGAAAAAACTTATTTGTAATAATGTTTTTAAAGCTGTCCTTTTGGTAGAAATAATGGTTCTTACAAAGGGAGGAAGGGCATCCATGTCTCTCTCAGAGAAGTTGTGTTTCATCAGATTTAGCTGCTCAAACCAGGAAGCACTAGCACTCAGGAAACATTCATGTCATTGGCAGTGGGCCTGGAAGGTATTGAACTATCTCTGGGCAGCCTTTACCTGGTGTTGTGATAGGAAAAAAAACACCTGTGCCTTAGCTTTACTTTATATAAAGCCTTTTAGGTTATCTAGACTTTTGTGTAAAGTCAGTGGCTATTGTGAAGGATTGGTGCAGTCAGTGACTACTCAAATAGCAAGGGGGCTATTGCATTCATCTTACTGAGGTTCCTTTATTACAAGCCAGGGGCTAAAAGGTAGCATTGGGCTCATTTTGGTTTTGAGGTGCTTCCATGTGATGTTTCTGAGGATGGCTTCCTAAATGTATATTAAAAACCTTCAAAGGATTCTTTTTGTTTCAGACTTTTGTAGGAGGGAAGCCTGGATAGGTCAAGGGAGGTGACAAAGACAGAAGGCTCTGCTTTTAATTTCCCTCTTTTATTCCTGGGGAACCTATCTGAGTGAAGTGCTAGAAGTCTGGCTCTAACTTTTAAGTTCAGCCAATAAGCTATTGCTTCTTGGACTCCTCAAACAGATTTGCTCTATAAAGCATTATGTTTCCAAAATTTCCGTCTTCGTATGTTAATTTCTGATTCCACTGAATCTTCTGTAGTTTTTTTTTTGTAATGGTTGGTCAAGCAGAGGAAGCAGAAAATGACTGAAGAGTACTCCAACTCGAGGAGGAGAGACATTCCCTTTTTATAAGCTCTTTTTAACAAAAATGCTTCAGTTCACCATTGCGGTTTTAGTCCAGAATCCTCAAAACTATTTTTGATTCCTCTGTGAAATTAGTAGAATTAGGCAGCAAAATATCTTCACAGGTCTACAAAATGTCTAGTTAGACGATAGTAGTGAGAGGCAAATCCCTGAAGGTTCTGTTTCATATTCAGCAGTGAAAATATGGAGATGTTTGTTTTCTATCAGTATTAATGCAGCTACAGTTCTAAGTTGATCTCAGTTTACCCTGTTAGAGTCTCATCACCTCTTCCTTTTCTTTTGAGGTCATGAAACGCGTACGCACAGAACAGATTCAGATGGCAGTGTCCTGCTACCTCAAGCGCCGTCAGTATGTGGACTCGGAAGGTCCCCTAAAACAAGGGCTGAGGCTGTGTCAGACTGCTGAAGAGATGGCAGCTAATCTCACAGGTAATCCTTTCGTATTTTCCATGCCTGCTTCTTGGCAGAGTTGTGAGCATGTGTGCTGGCTGCTATATGAATTTATCTGCACATATGGACATTTCTCCTTTTGAAATTAAGAAATTTCTCACTGTTAAGTTGGCGTGAATTATGATCTTTTGAAGAATGAAAATGTGGGTGGAAGTGTAACAAGGTGACATTCATAGTCAGTGAAACATCAGGCTGAAATACTATGTGAGGGTAGTGGAAAATACATGTATTTTATCCCAAATAATGTGAAGTCTGGTGAGTAGTGGTGCTTTGGAATGAAGGGGAGAAGAACCTAGATGAGAAAGGAAGTAGAAGCAGGAAATTCTATTGTACCTTTGTACTCCAGCAGAGTTATATCATGTGAAATTAAGGTGATAAGGCTGTATCTCTTCCTGGCATAGTCAGCTTTATAGTTATGAGAAGTCTGCTCTGTCATTTGGGGAAAAAAAACCAAAATCTTCAGTGGATGAGACAAGGCATGCAGGGAAATAAACTTTCTTCTCTTTCTTAAAGACTTTTGAATCCTGCCACACTGCTTGCTTTCCAAATTGTGTCTGTGACAGTTTTCATTGTAATTATTTTTGTTTTAACAAACTCTGCTGCTGCTTGAGCACATAGAAGTATTGGAAGGATGAAAGCTATGTGGACGTTACAGAGATTAAATTTACTTGTAAAAGTAATAGAAAATACTAGGCTGACATTTTGGCTGAAGAAGCAAGAAGAAACTTTTTTCTGTCAATGAAACTGCTTAGGTTATGACAGTATCTCAGACAAAGGTGAGTGGTGGAGGTCCTTGTAATACAACTTGATTTGACAAAATATTAGTAGCTATCTAACTGTGTTTGTGGCTAGATAAGACTGCATGCAGGAACAGATTTTCCACCTTTGGAGTATTTTACCATAGTTAACCATCCAAAGATGAGTGACCTGTAGATGAATGTCCAGGAGGACTCCCTCAGTGGCCTGGAGGAAATTGGACAATATTTCACTATTAGAAGCAACTTAACGTCTTAGTTCTTTTCATTTCCTTGCTTTTTTCAGCCTAATTATCAGAAGTTTATTGCAATCCCTGAAAAAGTACTGGAGAAGATGGGGAAAGAATGAAAACAAAGTAAACTGCTGAATTGTTTTTCAATAGGTGATTTTATTTGAGAAGTGGGTAGAAAGATCAATGTCAAAACATGCTCAGAATGTGATACCAGCCATATGAGGAGGACACAGAAGTGTCTGAAGTAGTGGAGATGAACTGGATTACAAGCCCTTGCATGAGCACGTGGCCTCATGCAGAAAAAAAAAATTCAATAAAGAGTGTGAATGAGCGTGTGTTTGGGGTTTGTCTTTTTTACTGATCTTCCACCAAATGTTATTACTAAATTTCATACTAGTCTGTGTCCTCTTGCCAGTGCATGGGTTTTGTGGATGGTGATTGAGAATTTAGTCATCAGTTTTCATTAGAATAGGCTGCTCTCATGTGTTCAGCTGCTTACTACTTCTTGTCAAACGTGCTTGCAGTGAGCTGTCAGTGAGCATGCTGCAGCTCCATCAGTGACTGTTAGAAAAGCAACCCCGAGCTTGTTACTTAATCTGACAACAGATGCTGAAAATACTTTCTGCTGCAGTCATCTTAGTTTTGTGAACTGAGTGAAAACTGAGCAGATTGTAAAGCCTGCAGTGCTTTATTTTGGAGAAAGTGATCAAATGTGTTTTTCTGAAGATGTTTTTGCTTTTTCCGTAGCAAAGCTCACCTTGTTTTTTTATGTTCAGCTCTTTTGTTTGACTTTTAAATTAACTAGCCTGTGTGAATGGGACACTTGGAGGGGATGTTGGAAAATGATCCGGTCCAACCTTTTCTGTGGGAGAGGGAGCCCAGATGAGAGTATCTAGGATTCTGTCTGATTATATCTGCAGTGAAGTACAGTACAGAGCTTCCTTGTGATTATCCCATATTTCTCTAGAAAACAAGAACAGTATCTGAGGACAGAGTGAGTGACCAAGGAACAGGTTCCTCTACTACTGCCCATACAACTGTTAGCCCATGTGTAGCTGAAATAATGTACAATTATACATCGCACTCACCTAAAATAGGAATCAGTTGCTGTTACACAACACTTATAGTAGCCCCACATTTGTCAGCTGGAAGAAATTTTGTCATTAGCCAACACACAAGACCACGAGGGTACTGTCCATATCCCTGAGTTAGGAGTGAGTTCTTTTGAATTTCCTATCAGGTTGCATAGCTGGCTGCACTTATTGGATATGAGGAGCAGATATTTTCAATAGATGTTCTTACGACCACTGGGGAAGGTGGAAAAGAAACTGTGGTGGGTTTATTAATGTATGAGAAAGATATAGCCAGTGTTTTATTTCTACCAGGTGGAAAATGTGCATGCGATTTTACTCTTCTTTTGGAGTCAGTTGATGCCTTGATGCTTTTTGCAGTTCTCATTGGTTTAAAGTTTTGGGAAGGCAAAGAATTGGAATTTGTTAGAACTGTCTGGTATGTAGGGTTCATTTACCGTTTGCTGGATGGGAATGACCTCTAGCATCATTACTGAAAGAATAGGCAATCATGGTTGCCCAGTATGAGTGTTTCAGGACAGGTGGGCAAAAATGATACTCCACTTTCTGAAGCATGAAGTACACCTTAAATTTGGAATTAAGTTGCTGATGCAGAGAAAGTTGTGGCATGGAGAAAATATCTCATAAAGTCTAGGCCAATGAGTTGTGCTTGTATAGCATGAGCAAGGTGGCAGGCCATTCCTACTGCAGAAATGAGGCCACCAGATCTCTGTGGAGAGTTGACTGCTACATGTAATCCTGTGATAGCCTAATGATGAGACAGGCCCTCATATGTCTGTATTTCTTTGCTTTTACAAGGAATTGTATGGGTGACACTGGAAACTGTCACTAAGTATTCTTGAGTTACTACGTGTGCATAATGCATTTTACTTTCTCATGCTGAATATTGATTATATTCAGTTTTACATTCAAATAGCAGAGCTTTTTACTTTAGCTGTTGGGTAGTATCAGTATGTGAGCCTGGAGTTCTTACCATCTTTGAGTTTTTGAAGCAGCCAGGCTGTAGAAAGCTCAGTGTAGCTGTGCCTTTCAACAAGTTATGTTTGTTTATATCTAAACTGATTTAAGAGATGGTATCATATGGGTACTGGAATCTGATTTTGGTGTTGGGTTTTTTTTTTTCCCCCAAGAGAGGATGAGCTCACCCATCTCTCTTGTTTCAAAAACTGAGTTCAACTTGCCAGACATACCTCCTGTATTTACATCAGCTGAAGGAAGGTAAACCTCTGTCTTACCAGAGGGAGAGAAAGAGAGAGAGGAGTGGGGGAAGAATAGTGACAGGCTGCCTGTGTACCATGTGCTGATCTCTTTCTAATTAGAGGCATTGAGATGAGCTGGAGCCTGGCCTATCTCTCTTCAGCGTGTGAACATTTGATAATGTTGTTTATAGACTTCCAGGGCTGGCAGACTTGTGCCTCTGTGCATGAGCCAAATGCTGGAACAAAAAGCCCCCCAATCAATCAGGAGTAGAAAGGCAGAGGATGGAAAGTGGTGGCAGGGCAAGGGAGACTGAAATAAATTCAAGTGAAAGTAATAAAAATAGGGGGTTTAGAGGGGACGAGATCCATGATTTTTTAAAAAAATTGGAAAGGAAAATAGCGAAACTCCTTGCCCTCCTGTGCTCTATTTAGAACAGCAGAACTTGGGTTTCTAATCACTGGAATTTGCATGTGCTTGGGGTTTCTTGATGCATGTCTGTAAACTTGCACAAAGTCCCCTGCGGATTCCAGGCTGTTAGCAGAACAGCGGTGATTTGGTGCCAGAGAAGGAGAAGCCAATCCCTTTCTAAACAGTTCAGAACCACTTTTCCCAGAGTTTGGTTCTGAAAAATGGTTTAACACAGTCTGAGGAGACGGTAACAACTGGCTTTGTGGTCAGTTGCCAGCTACCCCTTAACCTAAAATCCTCAGGGAAGAGGGCACATTTTGGTTAAAAATTACTAAGTGTTTGCTTAGAGATTCAGTGTTTTCTCCACCACCTCTGGGAGAGTTAATAAATGATAATGGTTATAATTTGTTCTAAGTTAGAATGACTGGGACAAGAAATTTGAGAATCTGAAGTTGTGTCACTTTAGACCTGTTCATGGTGGTTGGTGGGACCCACTGAAAAAGAAACTGTATTTTGGAGAAAGTTGTATGTTGCTTTCATCATCTTTTCTGAGTGTAAAGTTGTAAAACCACCATTGTAAAACTTCTAAGGGGTCTGTGATGGTTGTTACTCTGAATTTCTGGGGAATTTAAGGTTGTATTTGAAAACTTAAAAATGTGTCCTGGTTGGAGCAGGTGAGTTGCTTAGATTTTTAGGGTGAGTTTTGCCTTTCAATGTATTTTCTCATTCATGATCTGTCTAAGTGGTTAATGCCATGTTTAAATGCTTTGAGCTATGTCATACTTGGATGGTTTGAAGAATGAAATGTCATCTGAGTGGCTGCATACCTTGGATTTTATGAGAAGCTTTGTTTTCAGACACACTTGTAAAAATCCTTAAATCCTCATGTAATTTTTCCTTTTATTTCACAGTCCAATCTGAGTCTGGTTGTGCCAACGTTGTGTCTGCAGCTCCCTGCCTGGCAGAGCCACAGCAATATGAAGTACAGTTTGGACGATTACGCAATTTTCTGACAGGTAAGTCAGGAAGCAAGGAAGAAGAAAGTAGCTGACTTTTTTTGTCATTTCAGAGTAAAGGGTGATATAATAAAATTCAAAATCATGTCTCTAACAATGTTTTGATTTCTAGTTTTGAGATTTCAGTTAAAATAGAAATATTTAATTTTTCTTTTTTTGATTGTTTTCTGTGTGCTGAATAGCTCTGAGTTTTGTAGATGGCTGGCTCTTTTCCCTTTCTTGTTCAAGCATTTGCCCTTTGTAGGTCTTCTAGACAACACCCTGTTTACACAGAACAGAAAGGAAAATTACTGTTTTTATGTGAAAGGCAGGTAACTGAGAAATTACTGTAGTTCTCTGTTGTCTCCTAGTTTAAGGATGTTTATTTTATCCATAATTGGGGGTTTTTTTATGATGATCTGGATTTTTAAGGGAGAATCTGTTCCTGTAAATTCAGCTATACTGGCTTTGAGACTGGAGCAATTCAGCAAACTAAAAAAATTCTTACTCCATAACGATACAGAAGATAAATCTATCTTGTTTGTTTGTTTGTTTGTTTGTTTTTCTCTAATTATTCAATAATTTTTTTTAAAAAGGTACTCTTGGGAATGTCCTTATTTCTTCCATAAGTCTCCAACATGGGACAAAGAAAGCAGATAGAATTTTTAAAGAATAATACCAAGGAAAGTGAAGTTGTTGCATGCAACATTTGTCCAGTGTAGGAGTTTGATCCCAGTGTGCATAACATCTGGATTATTATTATTATTATTTCTGATAGTTTTGGAAGGGAAGGGAGCAGGAAGGCAAAGGCAGGAAATAGTGAATTATTGGAGCCTTGCTACCTGCAGCAGTTCAATACCTTTGCACTTTAGTATTTCCTAATAAATCCTTATGGTTTAATAGATTTTTAGAAGTACGATAGCTCTGTTCAATGCTTGGTGAAGTGCTTGCTTAATGCCTGATGAAGTGCCAGGTTTTGGTGTTCAGGTTGACTTCTTTCACCTTTTTTTGTCCCTCTTGCTCTAGTTTGGTATCTTACACACGTGAACTACCTCTGTTTGTTCAACCAGCCACAAGGCACAGCAGGACACTTCCCATTGCTGTGATGCTTGCCCCACTGAGGACGGGGCAGGGGATTAGTGACATGGAGTAACTTAACTGACTAGTCTTTAGTTCAACCACCTGCTCAAAGCGGGGCAAGATGGATGTTTGATCAGGTTGCTCAGAGCCTTTTCCAGTCAGGTTTAGAAAATCAAACATTACTGTGCATCTCTGTGGCCCTGCTGCAATTCAGTGAGAATCTCCCTTGCAGCCACTTGCCTGTTGTCTTTCCACTGAGCACCTCTGAGAAGAGGCTGGCTCCTTTTCCTGTATAATGTCCCACTGGGTACTGAAGGCAAGCAGTTGAATATCCCCTTATTCTTCAGGCTAGACAAACCCAGCCCCTGTAACCTCTTCATATGTTCCTAGGGAACATTTTCTTTGTTCCTGTTTCTGCCAACTTCCCATCTCTTTCCTTTTTCCCCTACTGCAAAGTTTCATTTTTAGACTAGTACACCTGAGGAAAAAAAAGACCTGCTGACTGCTTAGGGCTTTTACTACATGCAGCCCACTGTTTTCACTGGCTTTGGCCCAGTTTCAGTGGGATAGGAAGCAGAGTGATGCTCAAGTGTGCAAATACGTATGTGTACACTGCACAACACACATACTCTGTAGTTACTCCTGTAGAAATGAGAGAGGCACAGTATGGACTAGAGAAAGTCTGGAAGAGTGCTCAGCACAAAGGAAAAATAAACTAATGGAAAGGGAGAAAAGAACATGCATTGGTGAGTGGCAGGAGGGAAGAGCATGTTGAAAAGCAGCAATGCCTTTTGCATTTTGAGAATCAGCAAATGTTCGAAGATCAGCAGTGCCTATTTGTTTTCCAGTAATTTGGACCATTTGGTCCTGTGGTATAGTAACTCATTGCAGCCCTGTTTGTTGCTATGGTGTTGGGCAGGGCTCCACTCCTCACAGCTCCCTGCAGCTGGCAAACAGCCCCAGAGAAGCTGGGCAAGGAGGGGTGGAGCTGTTGCACAGATCAGCCTCTGCAAGGTACAGCCTAATCGGGGTTTGTTACACTGTGTACTAGGAATTACTGCTGGGATTTGCCTTGGCAGAGAGAAAAGCATGTACATGAGCAGGCACAGAAATAAAACAAGAGCACAGCATATTGCAGTACATTCTGGAAACTGTAGCTTCCTTTCCCCTGAAGACTAATCAGTTCCATCCAAAGCACCACATTCACATTTTACTGAAGCTGAGAGGAAAAAAAACCACCAAAGCTCAGGCCAGTCAAGCTAGGTAAATAATTTTGTCTTAAGCACTTAAAATACTCTTTTAAATATAATTAATACATTTTAAAGTTCATTTATCACAATAAACAAAGGGTACAAAAGGCATACTGTTTCTCTTGAAATAAATGGGGAAAATTCAACTGTCATGTATTTTATGAGGTGGTATATTATTAGCTGTCCCACACCTGAAAAGGGTTTTGAAATCTCTGCATTTTGTTCTGACAAGGTACCTCACTGATGTGGCAATCTTTATTGTACCTCTTTTAGGTGACAGAAGTGGTTCACTTAGATGTGCCAACAAATGTCTCTTTTTGCTTTCTCTCTGATGTCACTGTCAAGGCTTTTTCAGTAGTCATCCTTGCTCTGTTTTATTCCCAGTAGGAAGTGGTTTGAGAAGTCATTCAAAGTTTGTTGTTGTTTTTTATATAGATTCAGATTCTCAGCACAGCCATGAAGTGATGCCTCTTCTATATCCCCTCTTCGTCTACCTCCATCTGAACATGGTCCAGAATGGCCTAAAAAGCACAGTGGACAGTTTTTACAGCCGCTTCCATGGCATGTTCTTGCAGAATGCCAGCCAGAAGGATATCATTGAACAGTTGCAGACTACCATGACTATTCAAGATATCCTGTCCAACTTGAAGCTCCGGGCTTTTCTGGACAACAAATATGTCATCCGCCTTCAAGAGGACAGCTACAACTACCTTCTTCGCTACCTCCAAAGTGACAACAACAATGCCCTGTGCAAAGTCCTGACCTTGCACATTCACCTGGATGTGCAGCCTGCCAAGAGGACTGACTACCAGCTCTATGCTGGTGGGAGCTCCTCACGCAACGAGAGCAACGGCCTGGAGCCCAGCGACGTGCCAGCTTCCATCCTGCAGAACGAGGCAGCGCTGGATTTACTGCAGGACAGCATTAAACGTGTCAAGGACGGGCCCCCTTCCTTAACCACCATCTGTTTCTATGCCTTCTATAACACGGAGCAGTTGCTGAACACTGCAGAGATCTCACCAAACAGCAAGCTGCTCGCTGCTGGGTTTGATAACTCATGTGTGAAGCTGTGGAGCCTGCGCTCCAGGAAGTTGAAATCTGAGCCCCACCTTGTTGATGTGTCCCGCATCCGTTTGGCTTGTGACATTCTGGATGAGGAGGTCTGGATACCCTTTTTTTTCCCCTTGTTGCCCTTCTGCTGACCTGTTTTGAACATGGATTGTTGAGTATCTACTAATGTCTTAGGGAACTCTGGGGCTGTTGCACAACCTGTCTATCTTGATACACAGATTTTATAACCTACTCTCATCCTTGTTCTTCTGTGCAGGGATAGTAAATGCTAAACTGAGGTGCAATCAGTCTGTGCTTAGGTCATAGTTTGTTAGTCCTAGGTGCTAGTCCCCCTCCTTCAGCTGTCCTTGAACAGATGACAGTAGACAGGCAACCAAGAAAGGACAGGTGACTAGAGTAGGATCCCTTCCCTGAGAAGCATGGAGCCTTCTTTGGGATGGGAGGATGAAACAAGGCAATATGGGCAATGAAAACATAGTGCCAAATGAAAACTAGAAGGAGAGTAGCTCAGAACAACCAGGCAGAAGGGTGGAGAGAAGTACCGAGACACAGGAAGAGGAAAATAGAGACATAGTAAGGAAAGAGCTAAAGAAGTCTGATCAGATGCCTATGTGCAAAACTGTATTTCAGGTATCACCTTCATTTACCAGAGGTCAAGAGTTATGGAAAAATTATGCAAAATGTCTCTGTTAAAGGAATCTGAAATGCAGAAACTTCAGAGGCTTCCTACTGCAGAGTGCTGGAGATGAGGACAGGGATGCTTGTATCGTCACTTTACATGCAATGCTAGATGGCATCTTCTGCATGACCTTTTTTTTTTTCTTTCTAGTTCTAGTCACACCCTTTCTTCCCTCTCCACACAACTGCCCAAGTAGCAACTTATATCTGGTTAGAGATCAAAATTTTGACTCTTCCATTGTTTAACCACTCTTCTCCTTAAAAAAAATCAACTCATTTGTTCTTGTGTTGAGTGTTTAGCAGGAGACACCCTTTTTTCCACTGTTTTTTCTTCTAAAAATACTTAGTGGCAAGGTTCTATTTATTTTGGAAGAGTGCCGAGAGCTTGGTGTATGCAGGGATCTCTGATTACGGATTGCTTTGTTAAACAGCTTGAGAAAAGAGGCAGGTATCAAGGTGAGACAGCACAGCAGCATGTTCACTGCTTCCCAGGCTAACCCTTTTTGCAGAGTGAGCAGGTAAGTGGGTCAGACTAGCCCGAAATGGAGCTATGGAGTTGTTTTCATTATAAACTGCAAGAGTTCATAGGGCATGTGACTATTGTGTATTACCCATCATGGAAGCCAAATGTCAGCAACCTGCAACAGGGGAAAGTTTGTCTGGTAAATCAGCAGGTCACCTTCTTTGGCTCTGGGCTGTGGAAAAGTGTGATATTACCAGGTTATCAGTGTGTGTATTAGCTTTCTTTGGAAGGTAGTCATAGACTTGCATATTGCACATGTAATAGGAGACAGCCATGGAATCCTGAATGCAAATGGCTTTTGGTGGCTATTAGATGTTTTGTCTACCCTGCAGTTTTTGTGCAGAGGTCTAAAGCTGAAAACTAGTCAAAAACCACCACAGATCAAACAGGACATCATTACCCTGAATAATTTCCACCACTGACAAAACAAATAGCGGCCTGAGCAGGAGTTCAGAGTTGAGGGAGAATACCAATATCAGCCTGAACACAAACTTGGTTACTAAATGCAAATGAAAGCCCCTTGACTACAAGGAAATGCATTCAGTTATCTGGGAGCCCTAAGCAAAAATACACAGGTGCCCACAGCGTTGGAGGTGGGAACTGGCCAGCACTAGCTTTGATGCCATGGGAGAGGAGGCCAAAGATACCAAGACCAAACCAGACTACCTGGATTGGGCTGCAGCTCAGTGTGAGCAGGGGCTGTATTTCAAATTGTCACTGCAGTCTGATCAGTAGCAATTCACAGGGATAAAGCTGATACAAACTTTGACAAAGAATGAAAATTCTGAATGTGCCTTGACATTATTTCTGTGAGTTCCATAGAAGAACTTGTGAGGATGTAAAAATTCGATTTGGTTGATTTCTGTGTTGTTTAATTAGCTTTGGATAATGCATTTAAATAGTAATGCATTAAATAAGTACTCTTCAGCCTTTTTTTTTTATTTTCTGCAAGGAAACAGATCCTTCCTTTTATGAAGTCATAAAAGTCTAAAATCATGGTAGTTTCAGTGGATGTTGTTCAGGGTGACACTAAAGCTACTCTGTTGGGTTTATTAATTCTTCTTGTGAAGGAGTATGTGTATATATATATAAATGAGGTTGAGACTTACCCAATGTGTTAGAACAACATTTTTTCCTAGTCCATGTGAAGCCTTTGTGTCACTAAGGTCAAAATCATCTTGTAGGTGTAGTCTTACTAAATTTTGCTCAGTGTGGTGCTGCAGTGTACTTCACTAGTGTAGTTTTATTTCTTGGAAATAAGAGAGGCTTATTATTTTGGGATACAGTAATTCTGTTTTCTTGATAGTAGCATCTCACAAATGACACTTTATAGTCTCTCTTACTTTGGGTCCAGTATAAAAATGGAGTTTTGTAGCTGTACAAATGGATGTGTTGTCTGTCTCTTTGCAATTTTACCATGCTCATTGCTGGTACTCCATAAATCAACATTGGAAAACAATGCTGTGTTCCAAGCCACAATAGTGCCAGCCTTTAAGTCCTGTGAAGACTAAGACTTGACCCCATTTAGCTCTGCTACTAAGGTTTTGCTTTTAAGTGGCAGTGGTCCTTCAAGTGGTAATGAGTGGGGATGATGCAAACACCTTGTTTGATGGCAAATGGGAGGGAATTCTGGAAGGAGCAGTAAAAAATGTCCTGCAAAGAAAGCCATCCTTCCTCAGCACTCCCTGCTAGGGCATCTCTGCTGTAGGAAGATCAGAGACCTTCCCTTTTGACATCTTAAGAGCACTGCAGGATGAGAGAGATGATGACAACCAGGAAAACGTGGGTGCTGGTTAGAAAAAAAAAAGGAAGGAATGTGAGATTATGAGTTGTTTTTCTTTGAGGCTATCATTGTTGCTTTTTGAGGCTTGGTGGCTGCACTTGCAGCTGCCTGGCTAATCTGGTCAGCAGACTAACTTGTATAGGGAGGAAACTGAAAACTGGTGATTCTGAAGCATTATAGATGTACTGTTTTCAGTACTCCTGCTATGACAGGAGTGTGCAGTTGTGCTAAGTGTGTGTCAAACAGAAAGATAAGATTTGCTACCTGTGACCATATAGGAGTGTGGGTTTCAATGCTGCAGAAGGTGTTGTCAAATCTCCTGGTACTGTAATACAAGGAGGGAAGAGGAGGTGCTTGCAGACAGCCCATGTAGCCTTGTATTTGAATGCACAAAATTAAGTACCTGGACTTGAAAATACGCAGAAACCGTAGTACAATACAGGCAGCTTGAATGGGCTTCCACTGGTAACTTGTCAGGAATCTTATGGTCATAATTAAATAGTATAACATGCTGCAGGTATCAGCCATTCTCCTTTAATGTGGTAACAGAGTCTAGAGATGCTGTGGATTCCGGTAAGCCATGCTCTATCTATGGTAGAAAAGCAATTTGAATAAGAATGGGGCTTTGCATGCCAGAGCTTGCAGTTTCTCTGGGCCTCACCTCCACAGCAGAGATGAAGTTGGCTTCCAGCCGCATCATAAAGCTCCCGTGGGCACTGACTATGAAGAGAAGCAGCATTGCTAAATATGGCTTGCTGCCTACTATGTAACATGCTGCTGAGATGGAGAAAGGCAAGGAGATCGCCAAGTCAGAGTTGGTTCACCTCCAGCCTGAAATTTGAAACCACTGGAGGAGAAGCACTTTCCTAGCTATTGCTAAGTCTGAAGCCGAACTGTCTGTGGGTCCTGAGGTCAGGGAGGTGGGAGATAGAGAGCTGCTTACAACACACTGACTTCTGCTGCTCTGACTTCTGCTGGTTGTCAACAGTCCAGCAGCCCTGGGGAATTGGGTTTCCTCTCGGGGCAGGAAGTGCTCCTTCTGCAGGAAATGGGCCAGTCTATGATGATAAATGTTAAAGGGGCTGCTCACAAACAAAAGGATGTTGTGTTGAATTTGATGTGCAGAGATTCTGTGAACGCATGTTATTGATTCAGTACTGAGGAAAAGTGTCTGCCTGACAGCCCTGAGGCAAGGTGATCTCAAGCTACGACACAGGTACACCCCAAGCAAGGGTTATCTTGCACTGCCAGTGAGACCCCACCTTGTCAGGCAAGGACACTGAGATCTGCTGAACCCTGTGTAGTCTGTAGCCTTTGAGTGTCAAGAGGTGCTACCTGAGCAGGCTTTTAGAGACTCTCACCTTCCATTGGGAGATTCCTTTAGCACAGCTCACTGAATAATCTTGAAACACAAAAGACTTTACTTGTTGACTATCTGCCCTGGTACTTAAATTGGAGAATAACAGGATAGAAACGTTTCCAGTGCCATCGTTTTTGTGATTGTTCATCTTCTCCTACACCAAAATAGATACATTGACCTAAATAAGCTGCATACCTTTGCTATTCTTGAAGGCTGTTCTTTGAGGGTGAGGATGTGAAAGCATCCTGATGGCGCTTGCAACGAGAAATAGATGTTAGAGCCTTGCTGGGTTTCTGTTCACATGCAGGGTTAAGAAAGATGTTAAGTAGACAGTTTGTCAAATATGCTTTGTCTTTCCCATCTCCTGCCTTTTGTTTAAGACATCTGTGATTGTTTCCCTCTACTGTGAGATTCACTTCCAACAATGACCACACAAAAAAGTAGATGCCAAGATCTGTTTTTAACATCTCAGCCAAATGTTTTTAATAGAGTGGATAGAGACTACTATGCATATGTTTTTAGCTAAACAAAACATGTCATTAAACATTTTTTCCCCTCTGTGCCTGCAGTCTCAGGTTAAGATGCCTTCTGGACTGAGCGTAACGCTGCCAAAATTAAAGATAATGCCTTTATAGAAAGTCTTATCTCACCATCTCTTTCAGTATTCATTTAGAGCAAATGCACCAGCAGTGTTTGTGTCTCAGAGTTGCACAAACTGTATTAATAACCTTGTGGAGGTTTTTATATTTGTTGAATGCATAAACATGTTTTCCTTGCTTGTTTCTTTTTCTTCTTCATGACCAGGAGGAAGAGGATGACAACGCAGGCACAGAAATGAAGATCCTGAGAGGACACTGTGGACCTGTGTATAGCACGAGGTTCCTTTCAGACAGTTCAGGACTCTTATCTTGTTCTGAGGACATGTCCATCAGATACTGGGACCTCGGGAGTTTTACAAACACTGTGTTGTACCAAGGACATGCCTATCCCGTCTGGGATTTGGATATCAGCCCCTGCAGCCTGTACTTTGCCAGCGGTTCCCACGATCGCACTGCGAGGCTCTGGTCGTTTGATCGGACGTACCCGCTGCGAATATACGCGGGCCATTTGGCCGACGTGGACTGCATCAAGTTCCACCCCAATTCCAACTACTTAGCGACGGGCTCCACGGACAAAACCGTGCGCCTGTGGAGCACCCAGCAGGGCAACTCCGTGCGGCTTTTCACCGGGCACCGGGGCCCCGTGCTGGCACTCGCCTTTTCCCCCAATGGGAAGTACCTGGCATCGGCAGGTGAAGACCAGCGGCTGAAGCTGTGGGACTTGGCATCAGGAACTCTTTACAAAGAACTGAGGGGGCACACAGACAACATAACCAGCCTTACTTTTAGCCCTGACAGTAGTTTGATTGCTTCAGCGTCGATGGACAATTCGGTTCGGGTCTGGGACATTCGGAACACTTACTGCAACGCCCCTGCGGATGGGTCTTCCAGTGAACTGGTTGGTGTATATACTGGACAGATGAATAATGTACTGAGCGTACAGTTTATGGCCTGTAATCTTCTTCTAGTGACTGGAATTGCACAAGAAAATCAGGAACATTAATTCTGCTTTTTGTCTTAGGGAAGTGGGTGGGTGTCTTCAATGCCAGAGTCCATTGCAAGCTGAGATTACTGACTGTGAAACACTTTGCTTCCTCTGCCCTCTTGAAAGGCATGTTCAGAGTGATGCAAATGCTTTAAGATGTCACAAAAATGCCTGTGCTGTTGAACAGAATAAGGAAAAAAAAGGAGGATTGTTGAAAATACATATACATTCTAATTTTGTACTTGTAGGAATGGGAAAAAGGGGAGTAAATCCAGTAGCTTGGGGAAACTGAAAGCCTGGTCCAGACAAGTGAAACTGCCAACCAGATAAGCTGGTGACCTGCACTTAAATATCCTTCATTGATTGATGGGCGCATCCTACCTACTGTTAATTCAGCTTGAGTGTGTGGAGAACTACTGGCCCGGTAGTTTTTGTTTTGTTTTGCTTTTGCTTTCCTGGTATTGCAGAGGACCAGCATTTTTAAGACCCTTCTATTAAAAGAACATTATGTATTTTCTACAGTGACAGTAGTCCTAAATATTTCAGCTCCCTATAGCACTTCTGGAATATTTTGGACTAAATAAGTAGAAAATACCCTTGTTCTTTTTTAGTAAGGGCAAGGAAATCTGACCTCAGTTGGAGCCCGTCTCTGCATTGATGTTTGGGTTTGGTTCCTGGTACTAGCTGTGATTATGTGTATTTATGTTCCATTAATTAGGAAATTTTCTGACTCTGGTTGTACTGTGTTTTTAGTATGGGAGGACAGTGGGGAGAGAGTGGTGGCTTTAAGGATAATGAACAACAATGTGCCTTGTCTGGAGGGAGGGCACCATAGAACGGAAACGGCCAAGTTTGGACTCCTGATGGAAAACAGGGCATGGCAACCCACCACTGCACCTCACAGAAAGATTTCCATAAATGGAAGTTGGCAGTCTAGGAAGAGGCGGATGAGGAGAAACACACAAAATGACATGGGAAGAAGTAGTTTTACTAAATTATTGTGAGTACACAGAGGCAGCTCTGCCAGTGTTGGATTTTTCTCAAATGTTGCAATACCGGTTTCATGAACAGTTTGTGAGATAAATCATCAGCATTTACAAGGATCTGCAGAAAAAGCACGTTCTAGTTTGTCATTTGGAGAGATTAAATATTTCTGCTTTCTGGAAAGAGTTATTTTGTATTTTGTTTTCTATTAAAAGCATTTAGTTTAAAAAGAAAAATAAAAATTGTTTGGTCCCTTTCTGGGAAATTCGCTCTGACTTGTATGAGAAGAAGAGAGCAGCAGCTTCCCCTACACTGCTTGAGCCAGACCCCACTTGGAGGCTGAATCTGGTGATCTTGCTCACTTGGTGCTGTTTTGATGTCACCCTACTTGCTTTCCACAGAGGTGATGGGACATGTCATGGAGTGGCATATTGATAAAGCTTTGTAGGTCGGCTGATATGTGTGGAGGATCTAGGTACCCCCTGAGGTTAACACTGTGCACCAGAAGGCCTCATTCTGTAGCACTGCATGACGTTTACTTTGTGGTTTGATCTTTCAAAATGGCTCTTCCAAGCAGATGTCTTCTAGACGGGCTGTGGATATTAAATGATGATTCCTGTCAGCTTCCCTCAGCCCTTCTGGATTTTCATGAGAAAATTCTCTTGAACATCTAAACAATCTTAAGAGTTCAGACAACTTACAGTTGCCATTTTATTTTATTATGTATTTACAAAACAGTAAACTACAAAAATCTTTTACCAGAAAAGTATTTGGCCTTTCTGACATTAACCCCGGCACGTGCTGTGGCCCAGTGCTGGGAGTACCAGAGACCCCTCTGTACACCTGGAGCTGAATGGCACTACTGATCTGCTGTCATGTCAGAAGTGTGAAGCAGTTTAACAATCCCAGACCAGAATTAGGCATGTTGAAGAAAAACGTATGGAAGATGGTTGTGTTGCTGATGCTTTGTGCTGTGCAGGTCTCTAGAGAGACCACTTCAGCTCTGTTGAGCCAATACTGCTCACCAGACCAAACACATGGTATTCTCCAACCTGCACTAATCCCTCTAGTTGTTTTGAGTGGTTTTGCTCAGTTCTGTAGATTCTAGCCCAAAGATTTCATTATGAAATGACTGTTTTGGCTGAATGCCTATGTGAATACCCAGGAAGGATATGGCCCACTAGTGCTCACTGGAACTCACTTTGCTGTTTGTTGCCATGTGTCCTGAGCAGTGTTTAGATTTAGAGCAGCTGGAGCTGAAGTAGAGCAAACAGCAACCAAAAGGGGAGGGGAGGAAGGGGAGGAGGGAGGGGGAAAGAGTAGGGGGCAGAAATAAGAACAAGATGGGCAGAGAACAAAGTTTCCTATTAACATCTTACTTCTACAGCAGAGTTGGGCTTTTAATTGCTTGGGTTGCTCTGAAGTATTGCATATAGTATAGAAGTGACAAGAGTAAAGAGACTTGCGAAACAAATCCTGTTATATGCATACAGGCTAAAAGATGTAAAAGTGATTCCTGAATTGTTGGAAGAACAATCACTAATTACTTGCTTCAAACCTATAAACAACAATGTACTGTGTGGAGAGTTTTTGGTGCTCTTTGAAGGAAGCTAGGAAATAATGTAGACTATAAAAAATGTCTGCAGTTGATTGACAGACTGAATTTTAAGGTAGAATTGGGAGGAAAGTATGAGTGGAAGGAAGGAATACCATAAAGTCTAGCAAAATTTGGACTGTAGTCTATATTGGCTATCTAGTTCAGAAATAAGTATACTTGCACAGACCACTTTCTATTTTAAATATATACCAAAAACCACAAAAGCACTTAACATAGTTAAGCACTCAAATGTTAAGAAACATCATAGGAGGATCTT
This sequence comes from Illadopsis cleaveri, assembly GCA_013399915.1. Taxonomy (NCBI): domain Eukaryota; kingdom Metazoa; phylum Chordata; class Aves; order Passeriformes; family Timaliidae; genus Illadopsis; species Illadopsis cleaveri. The sequence goes on along the minus strand of VXBB01008836.1, from coordinate 398,524 downwards.
GCAGTTTGTGTGTCCATGTGTAACATAGTTCTCAGCTGGGTAACTGGGTCGTTATTCCCCTGCAAAACTTCTTACTTCATGTGCCTCCTGGATGATGCACAGGGCACCAGGCACTGCATGGTACCAGCCAGTGGCTGTCAGGAGATAGTCAGAAAAAGAGGACAAATGGACAGCAGTCCCTTCATGGTTTACAAGATCCTGTCTTCTCACAGTTAAGTGTGCTGAGGTTTGGGGTTTGTTATAGTAGACCACTGGCACTGCAGGATATGTAGCTGCTGATATATTTAGTTTCATCTGAAACAGACTCATCTTTTTTATTAGTCAGCTATATACTTGCAGCTTCCACAGTTCCCTGCAGCAAGAAGTTCTACACCTTGATTTTATGAGGGGGGAAAAATATTTCCTTGGTTTTGACATTTGTTATCTGATAATTTTGTTCTGTTCCCTAACCTCTTGAATTGATAAAGCCAATGAAGAGCAAAACCCCTCTCCAGAGTGTGAGGTAGTCCAGGCCACAGCAGGTGTAGACACAGGTAAGTTAAAAGTCCATGCTTAGTCACTGAATACTGAGGAAAGGAGAGGGTGTGTGCTGTAATAAGTTGCTACACCCATTCACAGGTCTATACTAAAGTTGCCCTTCTCACTCTCAACACAGGCAGTGTGCTGCCACACTTCAGTCTAGATGTCTTAATCCCAAAATGGTAAAGTTCATCCTATTCCTCCCCATTCTTGTCACTTTGTGAAAAGACTGTCTCTTACAAGTATTTTTAAGTCTAAAAACATTTTACAGAAATGGTATTTCCATTAACAAGTCCTTTGGGTTCCAAGAAAAACAAAAAGGACTTCAGGCCATGTTGCTAACCTTGTTTCAACACTTGCTGCCTTTTGTTAGACCTCTGGGCTCTGTGGGTTCTTCAGCAAAGTCCTGAAATGGCCCTTCTTCTGTGTGGTGTCTAGTTGCTTATGGTGAGCCAGGCTCTAAAACTGTACCACTACAGGACACCGATGTGACAGTAAAATTAAGTGCCTGGATGTCCTTTGCCAAAGAGTATCCTGGCATGCTGCACAACAGCTATAGGGTTTTTTTTAAAAAAACAGTACTGGATAGGAGCCCAAACTGACTGAAATAACCATGCTCACCCTGCTCAGTGTACTTCAAGTACAAAATACTAATAAAAAATTTCCTCTGGACTGGTAATTTCTTTTAACAATTTTAAACCTCTGGCTTTCTGTTTCATGGACACTGCTGTACAACAGCATTGAGCAGTAGGTGAACAGAGAAGGTGATACATTCTAAGTTCACAGTTTAAGGCAAGGTGTTGTCTATTGTGTGTTATCCTGAAGAAACAGTCTCTTGGGACAAGGAAGTTGTTGAACAAGGAGGCTGTAGAAGTTCTATAACTTGATATTGCAAGCATTACTCTTGGATTAAGCTGAGGGTTAGGGGAGGAAGGAGGTAATTTCAGAAGCCTGCTTTATCAGTAGCCCTGATTTCCTACCTAGTCCAGGTCTTTGCAGTTTCCTTTAGGATAAAATTATCTTCTCTCTGCACACGTTTGTGATCTTCATTGAAGTTGTGGTCTTCAGTTTATGGCAAGCCTAATAACAACAATATTTTAGCATATACAGATGGGGGATCAGCTAACAACAGGGCTTTATAGCGTTTGGTGCTGTACAAGCATATCAGCACGTGGGCAGTGCTCCTCTAACACTTTGCCTGAGAACAGGAGGAGGTAATTCCATCCTAATCCCTCTACTGGCTGCCAAGGGTTAGAAGGCATGCTGGGATTGCTATCCCAGCTCTGGGGAATGGGATGGGGAGACAGCTCAGGAGCGATGAGTGTCAGGGCACCAGACCAGGATCATGATGGTATCCAGTTCTTTTTCGTTGCTATCACTCCTTTCCCCCACCAAATAGTGATGCTTCTGTTCACTTTGCTGCATGTCATGCATCAACACTTACTCCAGCCTTGGTAGGGCAGCAGTGGGGCTGGTCAGGCAGCTGATTGAAATTATCACCCTGCATTCCTTGTAAATGGCCTTTAAATATCAATCCTGGGGTTTGGGTTGAGATGTTTCTTGTTTGTTGGGGGTTTTTTTGTTTGTTTGTTCGATTTTTATTTGCCTTTTTTTGTTGTTTTGTTTGGTTTTTAATTTGTTTTTCCTGTGGCTTAAAATTATTGAACAGAGGTAGGCTGTAGCAGACTGAATTGCCTGTTTCCATCTGAAAGAAACCTTTGATTCTGGGATATTCTTTGGGATATTCAGGGATATCTTGAACCTCTTGCCCCTAATTTGGAAGATGCCAAATCAGACTCCATTTTTACACTTAGACAAGCAGGCTACCTAGACAGCAGTGAGTGCCATAGCTCTATTCAGAGACGCAGCAGTACCCCAAAGGCTGGATTGCACGTGAATATTGGGAAGTTCCTGGAAGTGACAAGGTAGGTGGACACTAAGGGGAGAAAGGCTGGTAGATAACAAACCACTCCTGCCAGAAGGTGTTTCTTGTTCTCTGGACAGCAGTGATACTATCTGTGCTTTCTGATGTCTGCCTTAGGCCAGCCCCGCACCTGGCTTTGCAGCAGCCACTGATGCTTTGTGGTTCACAGAGAGGGACAGGGCAAATAAGGGCAGAAACTGTTGTGTCCTGCTGCAGTGATAAACTGGGGTCATGCTGTAAGACAACTCCAGACAAGCTAGTGCCAACTGCATGTGGAGAATGGCCATTTGTCTGGCATCCAGAAAAGCACAACAAAACTCATGTACTGACAAGCTGCCCTTTAGAACTAGCACAGATCCTTCCGGAGCTGCATGTACTTCAATACCAGGAATCCGCCAAGCCCTAAACATTCGCTCCCAGGGACTGGAGTTGTGAGTGCACATGTGACTTTGTAGTATTTTAGGTTAGCACGTCATAACTTCAGCTCATTACTGGAGCTGAAGCAAGGCATGTTTGCACTTTTTTTTTTCTTTTTCTTTTTTTTTTTTTAAATTGATGACTAGCTTAGCTGGAGACGTGTAGGACTGCTGCTGCTTTTTGCCATTTTTGCTTAAGGCAATAGCAGAGCAATCTGCATGTGGTTAAGAGACTGGAAAAGAATAGCCAGAATTTTGGGCACTTTTTTCCCCCCTGGCAACTCCACTCCACTAGTGCAACTATTTCATGACCATTTAGGACGACTGTATAACCATCTGTGAGCATGGAGGTGGTTGTGGTTTTATATATTAGTTTTTAACCCAGAAACAAAGCCTAAACCAAACTGGAGTGTAAAACTGTGCTGCACCTAAACTTTCTGGTGCCTTTGCTAGGCAGATCTCCTTGTCCTGGAGGAGATGGGGATTGCTTGGCTTTCTCTTTTCTTTTTAAAATGATTTATCCATAAGTCTCACTTCTCCAAAGTCTGTCAAGAGAAAACAATCCTGTGTTCTCCAACAGCTCTCATCCTGCATAGGACAGACACAAGTGCTGAGAACCTGCCTTTCTGAAGCACTGTTTGTGTCTCCATGGATTGTACATGGATTGCACAGAGAGATCACACACCTCAGTGACATCTACATGCAGAGATGCCAGAGCCCCACCCTGCACACCTCACTGCTCAGGTGCACCTGGTACTGGGAACTGTATGCTTCATTCAGGTTTAATTTCACAATGGAAATGTTTCATTTTCCTTTAAACGGTACTTTGAAAGAACATGTATTATGGGATTTCAAATGCTCTGTTGCTTTTGTACTGCTTGCTTCATTCACTGCAAAGACTTTTGTCCTGAAGTGCCTGTTTTTTTCTCCCTGAAGATGCAGAGAGGCTGAAAAACTTTTTCAGTATCATGCAATAACTAAATAGAAATTTAGTATTTGCAGTTTAATCTACAACATCTAACCCCATCAGCTTTCATACACCCAGTCAGATAACCTGAGAACAGGTTTGACAGCACCTGAAGCTTCACTGCAAGACATAAACTCTCATCTCAGCAAACTTTCCTGGGTGTGCCCTTCTTGTGGTGCTTTTACCTTTATCCTTCCCTGCATTCACTGGGTTTCCCCTCTGCACCTTCCAGCACCTCGTAGAGGCAGGGGGCCAGTGCTCCAGCAAAGGCCCTGGCCCTTGGCATCACACCTAGGTTTGAAGTTTGCTCTGTCCTGCGTCCCAGACCCCATTTAATCCCCAGCCCTCAGAGATGGGGGGCAGCCACCCTGGGGCTGGTGTGGGGGACACAGTGCTGGCCCCTGGGGCACACTGTGGCACACAGCCTGAAGTGGTGTGAGGCTCCTCAGGCCACAACAGGGCCAACTCACCAACCCTCTCACTAAAATATACTGTGTTTTCCCCCTTTAACAGCCTTGTGTAGTGTTGCCCCAAAACTACACCAGAATTTTCCAAAACTAGGTTGTTTAGCCTACGAGAGGCTCAGGTGTGACCTTATCGCTCTCTGCAACCACCTGCAAGGAGGCTGTACCCAGGTGGGAGTTGGCCTCTTCTCCCAGGAAGCCAGTGACAGGACAAGAGGACAGAGTCTTAAGCTGTGCCACGGAAGGTTTAAGGTTGGACATTAGGAGGAATTTCTTCACAGAAAGGGTGATCAGGCACTGGAACGGGCTGCCCCGGGAGGTGGTGGAGTCACTGTCTCTGGAGGCGTTTAAGGAACGACTGGACGTGGCACTGGGTGCCATGGTCTAATTGACAGGGTGGCGGCGTTTGGCAATAGGTTGGACTAGATGATCGCAGAAGTCTTTCCCAAACCAATTGATTCCGCCCCTCTGTTTGGGAAACGCGGGTTCGGTCGGGACGATCTCGCCGAAAAGCGCTGCCCGGGCCCTCTCCTGGCCCGCGGGAAGCGGCCACGCGCTGCCCTTCCTTTTCCAACGGGAGAGAATTACTCAAAAAAACCGCCCTAAATCTGGGCATAGGCCGAGTGCAGCCCACGTTCCACACACTCCCAACCGCCCCTCACAGGGAGGACGGCCCGCCCGGTTCGGCCCCGCCCAGCCCGTCCCGTCCCGCTGCTCCCCGAGGGGTCGATTGGCCGCGCCTCTGTTCCGAGCGCCGGGAAGCGCCCCCGGGAGCTCCGCGCTGGGCAACGGCGCCAACCCCGCCCCACGCAGGCCGGGCCCTGCCCCCTGGTGGCCGCCTGGCCCCGGCGCGCCGCAGCGCCAGCGGCCAGGCTTCCCTGAGGGCCCTCGAGCGCTGGGAAAGGGTTACGGGGCTTCGGCTAAAGACATGTCCTGGTTTAGGGCAAATCTGGGAGGAA
>VXBB01008836.1:375206-387585 GCA_013399915.1 Illadopsis cleaveri | reverse complement strand
GTATCTAAAATATGTTAAAATATGTTGCATTTTCTTCCTGTTGCAGCTTTGCACTGAGAAACTAGTCTTTAAAAATCTAGTATGTCTGTGTTTGCTCCATTCAAAAAAAGAGGAAGGTTAATGATTGCACTGTATGAAACCATGAACCAAGGGTAAACCATTTAATTTCCTCTTCAAGTCCATATAACCGTTAAGCAAATGATGTGAGATCTCTTCAGAGGTTTACAGGTGCTGTTTAGTTCTGCAGGAAGCTTGAGTTCTTCCAGATTTTTTGTATTTTATACTACCAGTCGCTGGTAATCNTTTTTTGTATTTTATACAACCAGTGGCTGGTAACATAGGGGTGTAGCAGTACCAGTGTGGAGTGCTGTGCCCCCGTTTCTGGCATTGCACATGGCACGTGAGTCATGAGGGTCTGTCTGCTCCTTGTGGCTGGGAGTTGAAATTCACAGTCACAGAAGGTGAAGTGCCTGCCGTGGGGACAGTGGGAGCAAGAAGAAGCATGAAGAAGTTGAGCAAGACTAGCTTCACCCATCTCGGTGTCCTGATGAGGTGCAAGTACAGAGGTGAAGGTGACCTGCTCCCCTTGTGGTTGAGGAGGAGAAGGTCCCATGTTACTCTTTGTGGGGCCTCTTCCCCATCCAATAGCTCAGGAGGAAGCGATGTGCTCTGGCCCAGACTTCTCGTCTGANTCTGTCTGTTGCACTTTATCCAAACCACACTTGAAGGAAACAATAGTTGTATTGAATTGTAAAGTAAGAACAAGGAACTCTGAAATTTTTAATCCCATAGCAAAGTGTGCCCTTTCCCTCTATAAAACTTTTCTGTGCACTGAGTAAGAAGGTTTGTTTTGTACATCGGTCTTCTTTAGGGCATTCAAGACATGTTTTTTCATAATTTTTATTTGATAATTTTTGGCAAGTTTGTAATAGCTGCTTTCCTATGGATTAAAATTTCAATTAAGTCAGAAGAGCACTGCCTTATTTATAATCAGATTTTATTTTACTTTAAAATTACACCAGGTGACGCACTGATTTTTTTTTATTTTTTTTTTTGGAAGGCAATTCTTGTGGTTTTAAAATCATAATTCCTATATGTATATATATGTAGAGGTAACTTACTGAGTGTTTTCTCATGTGCAGTACACCAATAAAATATAGGCTAGGTGCTTTTTGTTGTTTCTCCCACTAGTGTTTCTTCTGATTTTGTCAATGTTTGGTATGAAACTCACAAATGTCCAAGCAGCCTTGTAGCTTTATCACAGAAAGTTGGTTTTTCTGTGCTTAATTGGTGACCGTTGTTTATTTTAAACCGGTGGTGAACTGTTAACGAAGCTACTTAAGTAAGATCTTGCAGAAACAGTAGCTGCTTATCACGGTGATCAGTTAGATGCTTAGACTTTCATTTCCTTGGGGAATGTTGTTGTTGCATTATTTGTGTGAACTGTGGAGATAGAAGGAGTCATAGCCAGGTTGGTCTGACATAAAGACTGTCTTCTATGCAAGGTAAATATGAACAAGTTAAATGGTTTACTGTTAAACGCCCGATAAAAAAGAAACCATACTCTCTCTTCTAAACTTAGAGTTATTCTGTTACTTTCTAGCATTTTGTGAACTGTATTTTTTTCTGAGCACAGTAACACAGTTGTTCTTAACAATGTAAGGAGTTCCAAAAGGTTCTTGCATAATAATAGATGTGTAGATGTCATGTATGAATTTAACACAGGAAATCACACCACTCATAACTAACCTAGAATTATACAGAACATCATTAAGTGCTCACAGTGTACTCTGGAGGAAGATTTTTGTCTTGTCATATTTGCTGAGCTGACTCTTTGCACAGTTGATACTCCAAAATATTGTGGGCCAGGGTCCACCAAAAGAAAATGAACTTTATTTGACCAACAAATATAAAATTTACCAGTGCATCTTTCTGCCATAAAAGAACCACTGAAGAACCCAATTTTTCTGAATACACATGATAATGTGGTAGGTTTTATTCATCACTCCAAATGCCCTCATGGAAAGCCAGTCAGTGTTAAACTTAAAAATTCCCCACATACTAAATAAAACTGCAGAGATAACTGGTAAAGGACAGACATTCATTGTTACTGGTAGAAGGATGTTTCTCACAAATCTAAAGCTTGCTTCTGACCTGTCAGCTCCCCATACTTAAATGAAACCAGTACAGTACCTAAAAGATTTCAGGAGGTAACACTCACAGCTTATGGAATAGTAAAAACTAGCTACTGTGACCTGTTGCTGGGTTACTGTGCTCTGCCAGATCTCATCAATACCTCATTTTTCTGCCTTTCATCCCTAATTGGCTTGGATGCTCTTAATTCATCTGAGGTAAAATCCTTATGTATTTGACTTCAAAACAGCCCCTCACCAAACAGGCTGGCAAGTATTTTGTCTTCATACACTGCCACATACTACACTGGGTGAGAAGAGTGCTCTGGTAGGAACCAGCAAAATTAGAAACATTCACTGTCTTGATGTTGGTTTTGTGTGTAGAAAATTAATTTATGACTCTTTGGAGTCACTCTGTCTACATTCTGAAGAGAGGTTTCTGATAGCTCTGTCTAATTATTGCTTGTAAATATTGTGGTTTATCAGTTGGCAGCCTTGTCCTCCAAGGAAGTTGCAGGTTTGCTGTCAAGAAGCAAGCCCATGTTAGCCTTAACAGGGAGTGTGTTGATCTTAATAGTGATAAAGGCATCACTTTGTGCAGCAGTCTGGATTTCTATGCAAGCAGACAAGCAAAACGTTTGCCTAATGTTTCCAAGAGGGTTGCTCAGCTGTTGCTGCAGCCAGCTTTCCTTGTCGTTGCTCCTGTTGCCACTTTGAAGTCCTGGTTTTGTAAGTTCCACTGATCTGCCTCACATTTTCTTTATTGTCATAGCCTACAAAAAAAAAAAAATTACTTTAAAAAGTAAAAAGGTGTGTTTTGGAAGCTTTGTTTGATGTAATTTTCTGGGTAACAGAGTAAGCCATGTGAAACTAATACTATAGAGTTTACTCTGACTTTTTCTTTCTATCAGCAACAACCTTCAGTGTCACTGGAGTGTCCTCATATCTGGTTGCTGAACACATCGAACTCCTCCCTTAGCCAGTTATCACCATGACAGCTCCTTTGAAGGAGGCAATGCAATGAGTGTTTGCTGGTTCCTATTTTGTCAACTAGTCAACATTTTAAAAGAAACAAAGAAGAGCAGACACTTGGCAACTGTGCTATTTTCTAGTTGGACTGCTGGTATAATTAACATGAGAGTTTCAATTAGGGAGTCTTATTTTGCATGTGATTAGTGATTAAATTAATAAAGACGTATATGTTGCTTAGTTCAGTAGTTTTCAGTTTGCTTTAGGTACTAGTATTTGCTCTTCATTCAGTTAAGGCTGTTGGAAGTAATTACAGTGAAACCTGTACTGGTTGAAGGAAGAAGAGATGAAGGTAAATTCAAGCCACTAGACAGAAACATATGGGGGGTTTAGCTATAGAGTCCTCTTCCTTCTGTGAATATTTATATCTGCAGTTCATATGTACTGTTCCATCCATAATTGAGAAATTGTCTGGACTAATGGGGACTGAGCTGCCATGCAGTACTGTGCTTATAATCAGTGCTTTTGTCCATCTCCAGCTGCCTTGGAGACCAACCAGCTTTTCCTGACAGGAAATAACCTGGGTTTTGTTGGATTTTTCCCTGCTGCTTCACAGCTTGAATACACCAGTGCTGCCAGCCTGTTAGTAAGGTCATCCATGAATTTTTAGCTAATAAGGAAAATCCTTATGAGATGTGTCTATGGCATAGATCAGTAAGTTTGCACCAGAAAGTGTTTCACTTTCTCCTCTGGTGTCTTATAGTTTCCATACTTTCAAGTAAAAGATCCAAATCCTGTATCTTTCACACACTTGCTGGCCTGACTGTAACACAAGGGAAAGACTGCAAACACATCTTGACTAAGAAGAACAAGGCTGCAGCTATGAATTTTTTGTACTCTGAATTCTTCCTTATAAGTTCACAGCTGTATTTACATTTCAAGTAAAAACTGAAACAAAGCTTTCCACGTGTGTGTGAAGGTGGTAAGAGGTATCAAACCATCTGTGCCTGGTGTTAGAAATACTGCTTACAGAATTGTGCAATAGGGAGGCAGGCTGCTGTCTTTGTCATAGAAGTGGTACAAGAAGCTCAGTAGAATGGAACTAAACTTCAGGACCTTCAGCGCTGTATATTTTTGTCTTCAAAGGGATTATTTGCTAGTAGTTTTGCAGCAATCCTATGAATGGTTGCTTTAAGTGTGTGGTTGGTTCTTGGAAAATGATGCTATATACATGTCATTGTTGTGGTTCAGTGGTTTACATATCAAGTTTGTCCAGTTTTCAATTATGATGTGGTTTTTTCTAGCTCTCAGCCTTCCAGGCTTGGCTTGCCTTTTTAGAATTAAACTGTGTTCTTGGCTCAAGAAATTTCTTTGCAGGTTTAAGTTCAAAAGGCTAAGTTTTGGTCCAGTGTGATTTTCATACTTTGTGATACACCTTCAAAAACCTACACAGGCTGTTCCATGGGTGGTCCTGCAACTGGAATTAAAGAGCTCTACTCATCACAAATGTACTTCTAATTAAGACTTAGACTATTTTTCTTTTAGACCAACAACACTAAAGAGTAAAACAAAATAAATGTTTATAAAATTTATCAGTTAAAAAGAAATCAAATCTGGGGTGTTTTTTTTGGTTTCTGGTTGTTTGGGGTTTTTTTCCCAATAAAAGTGCATGGCTAAATGGTTCTCAGATCAGATCTTCATTTCAGTCCATTGTTACTTCAAAAACAGACAACTGGAAGCTTCCATACAGTGACAAGCATGAATAATAAAACCAAACCAAACAGGAGTTGAAGGATTGTGTGTGAGAATTTGGTAACTGTCAATGCTCTCTAAGGGTGACACCTGTGAAAAGTTAACCTTTTTGGATGTTGCTGTTGGAGATTAGACAAGAGAAATGATTCCAGGACTGTGATTATATAGAGAGGCTTTTCAGAGTCTTAAAATGTGCCTTGCCTAAGTTAATTTATACAGTGGCTTAAAATACCCCATTCAGAACTGGGTGTAAAAGAGTGCTGATTATTTCAATTGGCACTTGTATGCTTAATAGAAGTTTCAAGTGAAAAATCATTTCATTTGTACTATTGATGATCTTCTAAGTTCAGAATAACTTTCCTTTTTCGTGTTGATTTGCAGCTGCTGTTGGCTTTCTGGCAGTTTCCAGCGTCATTACCATGTCAGCCCCTTTCTTTATGGGGAAAGTTATTGACATCATTTATACCAATCCCAGTGAGGATTTCACTGACAGCCTGACCAGCCTGTGTGCCTTGCTGAGCGGAATCTTTTTATGTGGTGGTGCTGCTAATGCTACTCGTGTCTACCTCATGCAGACTGCAGGTAAAAACAGAAGCAGAAGTGGTACTGAGAGTGACCTTGTTTTTCACAGAGTCAGGATATCTAATGATCTTAAACAAGTTCTTGGCAATAGCCAAGAGATGATTTTGGAATCGGTAGCTTTTTTTAACCAGAGCAAAGATAAACTAATAGTGCAAAGATAAGTGTGCTGGAATGATTGCTCATTTTTAATTGCTGTTAGGTGAGCTCTTAGAGATCTCATCTAACACATCTTACCAGACTCTCTTCCCTGTAATGCACCTTGTTCAGTGCTGTGCAATCCTGTGATTTTTATATTGTTGGTGTCTGCGCAAAGTCTCTGGTGTCATGCTTGACTGACTTATGTTTTTGACAGGACAAAGGATTGTGAAACGTTTGAGAGCAACCATGTTCTCCTCTATTGTGAAGCAAGAAACGGCTTTCTTTGACAAGACCAGAACAGGAGAGCTGATAAACCGCCTGTCTTCAGATACAGCCCTTTTGGGCCGCTCAGTCACTGAAAACCTTTCAGATGGGCTCAGGGCAGGAGCACAAGCATCTGTGGGGGTTGGAATGATGGTATGGTGGTCTCTTAATTGCTTGACACTTCTTGTAGTTTCACATTTGTTTTAGTTCTATTAGGTGAGTGTGAGTCAGTCCAGGAACAATCATGTGCTCTGGGGTACGAGTGTATTTCATTGGTTATCTACAACAGATGCAAAGATTATTGCAATAAGTGATGTGCCTGTAGCCAGCCACTTGATGTTTACTCACAAGCAAAATTTGGAGGATGATGGATTGACATTAACTACTGTTGCTACCCAGAGTTATCAAGCAAAATGTAGTAGGCAAATCGCTGAATTCCTGTCTTACTGAAGATACTAAAACCAGTGATGACATTCCCATGGTTGTAGGTAAAATATGGTATGAAGGGCCTGACAGAAAATCATTCAAGTTGGTTGATTCTGGTTAAAGCCTAAGTAAGTGAAGGCAGCACTGCATGTCTAATTAATGCTCAGGACTTTTATAAGCATTAGTCTGTCTGCTTGAGTCTGTCAATAAAGAATATGTTTATGTGGGAACCTTGTTAATAAAGACTGCAGTTCAGGGCATCTGTTAATATTCCTTGGTGGTCAGTTGGATTACATGAACATCTGACTTCTCTTAAGGGGATTTTTTTGTGGCATTAATTTTTTTATGCTTACGTATTGGTTGCAGTTATCTTAAATGAAAATGTAGTAATTTTGGCTGCCCACCTGGAGTTAAAAACAGACAGCAGATAGTCTCCTCATAAAAATAAGCATCCAATATTGTCATTATTAGAATCTGTTAAGAGTTTCCTCTATGAAGCTTTAAAGCTTTACTATTTTGTCACTCATGACAATTGCTGATAAGAATGGCTTTCTGTACTCTTATGAAGGGAGTCTAAGGCTTTATCTTACCATAGATAAAATGAGATAACTTTATAAAATGCATTCTGCTCCAAAATACTGCCATGAGACGGTTATAAGAGGTGGACTATAAAAGCTTACCAAGAAAAGAAAGAAGATATTATTATGAAATAATTATAAAGCCTGTCAATTATGTTGATTTTGAATCTTTCTGGAGATCTTTGTTTTCAATACAGAAAGAAGTTGAAATTAAAACACGTTAGATCTAATGTCAGTAAATCTTATGAAGAGAACCTCCTTAGGAGGTTTGATGATCATCATCATTACAAGCAATAAGTTTTGCAGCAATAAATAAAATACCCTGTTCCACCCATTTGTGGGTGCTAGGGAGTACTGGTGACTCCATCTGTTTGTTCCTCAGTTATCCAGAAGTACTGTATGATATTTCTCTTCTCAGAGTTTCTGTATTACACCATCTATTTAATAGTTGTGAAAGCACTTTAGAAACTGTGTAATAGCTTATATCTTTCAGCATCCCCAAGAGATTTCCTGGTAGGCCTGTTTAGTGGCAGGTTAAGATGCATGACTAAGACCACACAGTGAACCAGCAAGAAAGCTAGAAATTAAATCCAGATAGCTTTGTTTATAGTCCTTTGTTCTAACCTCCCAAATGCTGTGGGAGAATGGATATTTTGCCTGGAAAAAAATTAAAACATGAGAAATGAAAGCATGGCAGCACTAAATCCCTACTAGTTTTAGAAAAGTAGCAAGGGAAGTTGCACTTCAGTACTCCAGGGATTGTTTTTAATCTGAATGCTAAACTCTGACAATACCTTTTTCTTCTAGTTTTTTGTTTCCCCTAGCCTTGCTGCATTTGTTCTGAGTGTTGTGCCACCCTTGGCTGTCCTGGCTGTGATTTATGGCAGATACTTGCGAAAGCTTACTAAAATGACTCAAGATTCTCTTGCAGAAGCAACACAGGTAACCGTTCTAGTTAACTTTAAAGTTGCTGTAATGTATTTAGGTCAATATCTCTAAAGTTACAGATCTTCTGAAGACAATTGTACTGTTAGTTCTGACCCTGTAGTTTTGCACCTGAGTAGTGTGAAAGGTAAATGTCAGTAACACTTATTCACAGATCTCAAAAACAACCATGCTTCCTTTGTATGTAACAATATAATACAGAGATATTAGGCCTTGAGAATTTGGAAATGTAAGAAATGACAAGGAGCTTAGGCATTAGCTTTGTGAGAGCATAAAAAAATCAGCCTATGAAGTCCTGTGTAAGTTGGCACCTGGATTTGAAAACCACTTTTCTTAGATTACGGTTTTGAGCTTGAAGCTATCAGGAACATCCTAGATGAATGCTTCCTTTGCTAGCAAGTCTGTCTCTGAAATGCATCCCTGATGCATTACTGTCAGCTCTTAAATGTTTATGGGGCCTGTTTCTTAAACATTTTCCTCAAAGGCTTAGGGTGGGGAAACATTATTATAAAGCATAGAAATATAATTAGGAAAGCTCTAGTTAAAATAGTCACAGTTGTCAGCTATTGTAGACTTGGGATGTCCTTTGTAGAACTGTGCAAAAGGAAGATTAGCCCTCTTCTGTTTGTCTTCCTCAGACTGTGTTGGTGGGAAGCTCGTGCCTTTGTAAACGAGGTGTGGGACTTCATATGAACAAGCAATTATTGTGTTCCATTCAAATTTTCAGGTTGAATGGGAGATGGAAGAAGGAGAATTATATTTTTGTATCATACTTTTACTTAAAAAAGTGGAACTTATTTTTTTCTAAGACCATCACAATGTCCATTAACAACTTAGTGTAATTGGTTACAACTGAGGCATTTTAGGATTAATACTTTGTTGTTTAGAAGTTAAAATACTGAGTTGAAATGAGACGTTAATAGTTGGGCTAAATTACTCCCCAGTATTGCTTTGATCAAATGAATGGAATTGTTCTAGGAAATAACTGCAGGCTTTTTTGCATGACTTAGTATGGAACAGAATATTCTTTATTTTTTCTCTTCCCACGTTGTTACTGCATATTGTGAACAGTAATTTCCCTATGGGTGTTGTTCACACTGAACTTTTTAACCCTACTTTTATATTTTTCTATTTGTGCTAGCACTTAAGACAATCTTGAAGGTTTTTTTTTAAACTGCCTGGGCATGCAGTTTGCTTTTAACTTAATAGAATTTTTTAAAAAGGGGGTTGGGAGAGGAAGGGATGAGAAATTTTCCAGTGCTATCCAAAGACATGTAGATTAGTGAAGTGATACTGGTTGAACTTTCAGATGTTCTGTGATGTGAGCATTTCAAATTGTCTCTGTGGATCTGTTCTGTGCTTTGCTTCAATGCAGTTAGCTGAAGAGCGGATTGGAAACATCAGAACAGTTCGAGCTTTTGGGCAAGAAATGGCTGAAATGGAGAAGTATACAAATAAAGTGGATTATGTGCTACAGCTGGCTAAAAAAGAGGCACTAGCTCGGGCAGGCTTCTTCGGAGCAGTAAGTAGATTTAATGAAAGTAAGCCAACCATGTTATGCAAAGTGTCAATTATTTTAAAACTCCCAATGATACTTAAAAATCTGCAAGTAAATGATTGAGAATAAATTGTACCTACGTAAAACTGGGGGAAGACTGGACTTAAATCAGTCTAAATTGCTGTGAAACTGCATCTCAAGATAAAACAGTATGATAAAGTCACTTTAAGCCTCTATTTCTGCACTACACCCCATAGCTGGGGACTGCTTATCTGAGGCCAGACTTTCTATTCAAGGAATTAAACCAGTGGAAACTTTCTCCTGCCCTGAGCAGTTACAGGTTTGGCTCCCCAAGGAGAGGAGCATAGCAAGGTGGGGAGTGTGCAGGTAGGGGAGGGAGGCTTGGATTTTTCCATAACTGTTTGTCTAATTGAATTCCAAAACTGGAACATAACTGCAGACTAACAATTCTTCTTGGTAGTGATGGTTGAGAATAATGTTTAGTGTTCCTTTCCACCTTGGAAAAAAAAAAAGCCAAAAAAGAGTTGCTTGCTTTTTGAACACTTGTTGGAGAGCACAGTGCCACTGGATGTCTGGCTGGCTGTTGGCTGTCTCTACATTAGAGTTGTTGAATTTACAGTCCTTCAAAAAGCCTAGATACCTATAGTGTGAGAGTTCTTTTCATTGCAAGGAAAGTTCGGAAACAACATTCAAGATGTATATGACATAATCCGCCTTTTCCTTTTTCCTTAGACTGGCCTTTCTGGGAACTTAATTGTCCTCTCAGTGTTATACAAAGGAGGATTACTAATGGGCAGTGCCTACATGACAGTTGGTGAACTCTCATCTTTCCTAATGTATGCTTTCTGGGTTGGCATAAGCATTGGAGGTATGGAATGGGAAATTAGATTTTCTTCACTTCAAAGCATTACAGTCATTATAGGGGTGGGAGGGAAGAAGCTCTTAAAAAATCTGACTTTCTTAAAAAGTCTTCCAAAAGAACTTCTCAAGAATCATAATTCCTTTTTTTCTGAAGAGTTAATGAAAATAATAATCTATAACTTAACATAAGTCTTCTTTTTCCCCAAAGAAAGATCTTTTTTCAATGTGTGCATGTGACAGTATATATTACTTTAATTTTCTTCAGGTCTAAATTAAGGTACTTGTTGTATTGTGTAAAGCAATAAAATATGTGGGTCTATGTAAAGCATACTCTATTTAGAAAGGCATGTAACATTTAGCTGTAATTCAGTATAGAGTGTCCTCAGCTGGAAGAGTAAACAAAGTGCCAGCAGAATGCTGCACTCGGTGTTAACCTTCTGGTTTTCTTTTCTCACTGACTCCTCGTGGAAGCCCACACTCTGTAATCTTCTGGCCCAGCAACAAGCTGTTTATCTTTTTGACAGAGCTGTCTTCATGCCTGCATACAGGCAAAAATGAAGATAAGTTGCTCAGAAGCTCTACAGTTATTGGAAGCTGCCTTCTTTAAAATGAGTCTGTTACTTCTGATAGACCAGGAGGGCGATGCAGCTTGCCTGTATTTTTCTTTTTTAAGACTAGGCCTGATATCACAGGGAGCACAAAGATGTGCTTGCAGGCAAAATTTAACAAACCTGCTTCCTTGTGTATCAAAATTCCAGTGGCAGCCATTCCAATTACCAGCCCCCTTTCTTCTCTGCTTAAATCATTGAAGTTTGGTCAACGGAGAGATACTTGGCACTTTGAAAACATGGGACAAGCTAATATTAAATAAATGAAGATTAGAAGCATGGCTAAAAATATCATTGAATTAACTTTTATTTGCTATAAAAACATATTTTTAAATTCTAGTTCAGATTATTGTAGAATGTAGTTCTGCACAGAGCTCATTCTCATGGGGTCTCTGAAGCAGAGGTGTCTTGCTGCAAGAGGCCTGCCTTCCTAGATGCCTACAAGGCATATAAGTCTTCCAAGTGCTGTCTGCTCTGTACATGTCATCAATACATGTAGGAGTCAATGCAACAAGTGTAAAGTTCACTGCATAATCTGTGACTTTGCCCCTCTTTGTTGTAAGTTTGCCATGTTTTCTTCCAAACACAGAACATGGATTATGAAAAAGAAAAACATTTTCTAATTTGTATTTGCTGTCCATATTATATAATGGGTTTTTTTAGGAATTCACAAACCTCAGTGTTTGAGTTTGAAGTTGCTCTGTGAGGCTTATGCCTTCCCCTGCCATGCCCTGCTCTAGGATGTGATGCTTTGGCTCTTTTTTCCAAGCAGACAGCTTCTCACCATGGCTAGCGTTGCAAACTTTCAGATAGTCCTCAGCAGAAGCATGATGAAACACCCTGCCTACATTACAGACTTGTGACATTGAGCTGAGCTTCTTGCTCTGCAAAAATAAATCAGTAAATCCATTATATAAATATTTAGATATACATATTTTTATATGCACCTTGGTTTTTTCTGCCCTCCTGAAATAACTCTTAACACTGTAAGCACTTTACAGTGTAAGTATGTTTTTTCTGTTGGAATTCAAAGATCATGAATTGAAAGAAATTGGTTTCTTTCTTTCTTTTGAAAGGCACACAAAAATTTAAGAAATTGGACATTTTATATCTATGTACTACTCCATTTTTAGTTCTATGTTGGTTTCTCTGTTTATGTCAGCTGGAAAGCCCTTCAGTCAAGCTACCTTCAAGATGATTCAAGCAGCTGCCAAGAGCTGGGACCCAGTACTATGTGCAGGCCTTGTCCTTAGCTTTTGCTTTCTCCAGTACTGTTTGAAGTATTTGGAATGGGAGACACATTTCTTTCTATTGTCCACTCTCCACACACCTTCTCAAGCATCACTTCAACCTTAGGTTTTGTGCCTTCTCTCTGCTGTGGCTGACTCAGTCAGGCCCCCTGTATTAGTGTAAACCTATCTGACAAAGAAGAGCATTCAGAATGCTCAGTTCTACTGAATGATCTGGGAATGTAGCTGGCTTCAGCCATTTTCCTAAAGTTGGATGCTGTTCTTCCTCACAGGTGAATGAAAAAGGGCATACATAAGCTGAAGTGTATTAACATTTTCTTTTCTTCAGAGTGATTTGTTTTTCAGATATATTAAG
>VXBB01008836.1:338225-375199 GCA_013399915.1 Illadopsis cleaveri | reverse complement strand
ACCTATCTGACAAAGAAGAGCATTCAGAATGCTCAGTTCTACTGAATGATCTGAGAATGTAGCTGGCTGAATGCAAAGCCATTTTCCTAAAGTTGGATGCTGTTCTTCCTCACAGGTGAATGAAAAAGGGCATACATAAGCTGAAGTGTATTAACATTTTCTTTTCTTCAGAGTGATTTGTTTTTCAGATATATTAAGAATGATGAATAAGGGTTATTGGTAGTGCTTAAATGAGACTAGATGGGATTTAACACATTTAACGGTTTGCTGGAATAAGAGATCCCCTACACATCTTATACTTCAATGCTGCTGCTGAAAAGTCTAATGCTAATTTTATCTCTTCTATGTCTTCCATTGCATCTGGATGCATAATACGCTTCTGCATTTTGTTTAGGTCTAAGTTCCTTTTATTCTGAGCTAATGAAAGGACTAGGTGCTGGTGGACGTCTTTGGGAACTTATTGAAAGGAAGCCCCAACTTCCATTTAATGGTGAGTTCTTGGTTCATTACTGTTTAAAGGTTGATTTCTCTTATGGGTCAGCAATACTTTAGAAAGGTGTGTGTAACACTTAAAGGTAGTACTGACTTACATTCTCTTCAAAGAAACTAGATATAGTCATAATCCTTCTGACTTTACCTAAGTATGAAACAGGTGATGAAAAATTCCTTTAATAAAAAATTTTAGAAGACAAAAGTTTGGCATAATTAATTACTTTTGGTTTAATTAATTATTTTTTTTATTTAATTCAGAGTATGATTTTAAATCATATTACTTTCTAATTTATGTGACTGAGGACATGGTCATTTCTAGCTTTTTGGAATTTTCTTGGATTGGAATGTCATCACTACTTCTTCTTGATTCAGCTTTAGAGTGAAAAGAGTGGAAAGAAGAAAAAGGAGAGGAGAGAGGAGCTCTGAGATGGCTGTATCTCATATTTCCACTGAAAGGTTTACCATGCTCATCTCTAATGGCTAAGAAATTATCAGAGAAGCTTTCAAAACCAGGTGGTTCTCATTAAGAGTATTGCAAGCTTAAACATTTCATACCATTCCGGTGAAAATCAGCCCATAGTAAATGGGGAATAAATGGAAGTAAAGTGTAGGGCTGATAGGGGGACTTCTGCTTCTTGGGATAGTGTGAATGTGCAGCTACAGCAGGTGTTGCTTTTGGAGTGGTTTGCACCTTTCTCCTCGCAGAAATAGTACTCACATTTCTTCCTTATTTGGGGGTGCATGATTTTATTTTTGCAAAACTCTGGTTGTTGCTGGTGACAACAAATATCTCGGGAACAAATAATAATGTCTTTTGTCTTGTGTCTAGAATCCAAACGAGGCGAGTATGTAGTTTTTAGGTATTTTTACAGTGATATATAGAGGAAGGACTTGTGGTAGCAGACTTCCTGTATTGCAATAGATTCATGTGTTTTGGGCCATGGATAGACTGTGCAATAACTGGAACTGAGACTTAAGATATGTGATTATTTGCTACTGTGGTAATAACAAGGATTATGCTGCTAACACAGGATTTAGCAAATACATTTCTTTTCCCAAAAAGAGGTTTGCAGGCTATTGTAGAAACATTACAATGTGTATGTCCATAGGTTAAAGTCAAGGAAGGAATCTGGAATTGCATGCTCTTGCCTGTTCCATTCTAATGTTACTATTATTAAATTGAAAGACTGGAGAAGAAATGGAAACCTGGAAAAAAAAGAGCAGATCGAGTGAAATCTTGATTGCTCCTGATGGGTGTCTTTGTTTCCTGTATACAGTTACTGTTTAACCAAATATTGGCATGTGCTACCATGTGCTGTGGCTGGTTGGGAGTTACTTGTGTGCTGCATCTGAAAAGAATTAAGGGTTTGAGCTGTGTTTTTCCAGCACAAACAAACATGACTGGGATGTTGCTCTAGTACTGCCAGTTTTCACAAAGTTGGTGGGAACTTCATCTTTTCTTCATCTTTTGGGAATGCAGCCCCTGTCCAATAAATTTGCTTTGTATGGGTATGTGTCACTGGGTTTTAACAGGGCTTGAAGAAATTTTGTTTCTTTGTCTTAACTATGTATCAGCTTTTTCTAGTAATGATATTAAGATACTTGTTTAGGTCAAATGCTGTGTTCCAGAAAGAAGCTGGTTTTATTTAACTTCGGTAGTTATTCATTCATGATGGTTTCATTAATGGAAAATTTCACAAGCTGAAATTTTTATTTCAGTGAACTGTTGCCTAAGTGTTATGCCTCTGATTGGTATTTGAATTTATTAAATATGCTTTCCACTGAAAGGAGAAAATAAAACTAAAAATTGTCTGTTAGTGCAACAAACCTAGCAGCAGCTGTATTCCAGTGACAGGAGCTGCTCTTGTTCAGAGGAGGGTGCTTCAGGTGACTTTTGTGGCTTGGTGAAAGGGCAATAAATGATTTGCAATGTTTATCTTTTTGTGTTCTATGGTAACGGGACTTTGGCCTTCACCAATGCCTTTTTATTTCATTGCTCTTAATTGACAAAGCTTAAATTGCTGATAATGTGTTCACTAATTCAGATAATTGTATGAGAAGTGATTGTTGTTAGTGGTTAGGTATTAGCAAGATGCAAATTCTTCCTTTTGCTGTAGGTAGCCTACAGGTTCAGTGCTGGTGAGCAACCTGAAATTGCATTCAGGAATGATTGGTATACCACACTGATTCTCTCATGGCTGAAATATAACCACTGTGCTCCTGAATTGTGCCTTGCAGTTATCCATAGATTGAATGTGGTGATAGATATTTCTACTGAGTGTCTGTAAAACAAGTTCTAGGAGGGCTGAGCTAATTTTTGTTTCTGTTCACATTTCTGTATTTTATTCTTTGTTACTTAGAGGGAATCACATTAGGCAAAGATGTATTCAGAGGTGCTTTGGAATTCAAAGATGTTGAATTTGCATATCCAACACGTCCAGAAACATCAATTTTCAAAGATTTCAGCCTTTCCATTCCAGCTGGCTCTGTTATGGCTCTTGTTGGCCCAAGTGGTACAGGGAAATCAACGATTGTATCTCTTCTGCTGCGGCTGTATGATCCTATCTCAGGTATGGTTTGTGTCTTGCTCTCATTTGCAACAATTAGTGCTTTGCATCTCAGATAAACATTATAAACAGTTGGGGTTCC
Source organism: Illadopsis cleaveri (assembly GCA_013399915.1). Classification (NCBI taxonomy): domain Eukaryota; kingdom Metazoa; phylum Chordata; class Aves; order Passeriformes; family Timaliidae; genus Illadopsis; species Illadopsis cleaveri. Next base: position 372,058 of record VXBB01008836.1, on the reverse strand, counting down.
TGTGCTTGAGGTCCATGTTTCTTTCTGGGGTGTATGGTTACCTTGTGGTGGTGCCTGCATAGCTTTGGATTTCTGATCCACTAGTACAGTGTGTGATTCCCCAGGGGTTGTCAGTCTCAGCTGTTCCTTCAAACTCTTTTCAGTACGTGTCAAACACACTTGACTTCACTGTTTCCTAACTTAAGGTACTATCACCGTTGATGGCTTTGATATCCGTCAGTTAAATCCACTGTGGTTCAGGACAAAGATTGGAACAGTAAGTCAGGTAAGGAAGAAAAAATCCAAGTGGATGAAATAATTTTGTGATCAACTAGCTTTTCCTCACTTTACTTCTTTTTAAAAAGACATAATCTTGCTTCTCAGTGAAATCTTTCCATCTCACCATAACTGCTGTTGCACATGCTGTGTTCTAAAAATAAGTATTTAGAGCTAGTTCCAGTATTCTGTAGTCTGTTTTTGCACAATCACAGAGATCCAAAGTGTTAGTTTAGCAGAAAAGTGTACATGTGGAGATTGGAAGGTAAATTGCTGTAAGTTGTGTAGGTATGACCAACCTAATGCTTGCTATAATTTGTTGAAGAAAGTAACAAAAATTAACACTTAATTACCTTTTGTATTGATGGAAGTCACACAATCATACTTTACACAGTCATTTAAAAAACTGACCTTCTGTGTTCTGAGTAGTTTCCAGGAAAACATAATTCCATTAGGAAAGCATGAAAATACAGCACAGTTGGCACTTACTTTTATAGTGCCACCTTCCTAGCAACCTCCAGACTCTGGAAGTCAATGGTGTCTTAAAAATAAACTATTTCATCAATTAAAGTGTTCATTCCCTCATTCCCTCAGATACTTCACAGTGCAATTAACAGGCTGATGTTCTGATTAAAAGCATGAGTAACTGAGCATTTGTTGCATTTCAAAACAACTTTTTTATGTAATAATGCCACCAAAATCTTTTGTGCAAAAATGATTTTCTTGTTGGCACATTAGTACTTTTCTTTTTGAAAGAATCTATTTTGTTTAAATTACCAGCAGGAGGTCAATACTGGTATTCAAAGAACATGACTCTACTTTTTAAACAGAGCTGACTTACCTTGTTTCAGACATTTTCCCATTGTATATCGCTTGTTCTATCTCACAGTTTTCTGTTGCAAACTTGAATACAAATTAAAAGCACATAATGCCATAAAATCTGTGAAGAGATTAAGAAAAGAATCATCATTGTTGCAAATCATTGAATAGTTTGGGTTGGAAGGGACCTTTAAATGTCATCTAATCCAATCCCCCTGCATTGAGGAGAGACATCTTCAACTAGATGTGGTTGCTCAGAGCCCCATCTTTGAATGACCCTAACTTAGAATGTTTCCAAGGCTGGGGTATCCACCACCTCTCTGGGCAACCTCTTCCAGTGTTTCACCACCTGCATTGTAAAAAAGTCTTCCTTATATCTAATCTGAACCAACCCTCCTGTAGTTTAAAACCGTCACCCCTTGTCTTATCACAACAGGCCCTGCCTAAAAGTCTGTTTCCATGTTTCTCAGATCCCCCCTGTAAGTCCTGAAACACCACAGTCAGGTCTCTCTGGAGCCTCTTCTTCTCCAGGCTGAACAGCCTCATCTCTCTCAGCCTTCCCTCACAGGATAGGTGCTCCATCCCTTCCATTATGATGATATGTGACAAAGTACAAAGGAAGGGCTTTTGATGTTGAATGTATAGCTCTTCCTAAAATATTAGGAATGGAGAGTTATGTTTTTTCAGTTAAAAAACAACTTATTTTTTAACTGGTTTTCACTGTCAATTTTGGTGTTAGGGGAGGAGGGTTTTTTATTAGTCTTTAATTCAATTAACTCTAGCTTACATATTCTTTGTATGGATATTGTAAGTGGGGTCTTGTAAGTGGGATTTATGTTATCTGACATAATACATATCACATGCATACAATTACAGATCTACCATATTAGTTACGTGTTTGCATTTGTCAGGAACCAATTCTCTTCTCCTGTTCCATTGCTGAAAATATTGCCTATGGTGCAGAGAATCCTTCTACTGTGACTGCAGAGGAGATTCAGAAAGTTGCTGAAATAGCTAATGCTGCTAGTTTTATCAGAGATTTTCCACAAGGGTTTGACACTGTAGTTGGAGAAAAAGGCATTTTGCTTTCAGGTACGTCTTTATGTTGCTTATTTAAAAAATCTTGATGCTATTGATTGATGTAAAAATTCCATCATTTTTTGTTACCACTGTTTCTCCAAGCTGTAGCCTGCCATAAGTATTAAAAGAATCCTTCACCTCTATTCCCCACTAAAGTACATGGGCCTAATTCTGTTCAGCTCAGGCATTCAGTTAAAATTACCTGACATCTGTTTTCTTATTTCAATTTACTGATTCTTTTTCCCCAGGTGGACAGAAGCAACGAATTGCGATTGCTCGAGCTCTGCTCAAGGTAAGCCAGCACCCAAACAACTCTTTAACTACTTCTGGGGGGGAGGCAGGAAGGATTAACAAGGAGGAGATATTTCAACGGGAGGGATAGGAAAATATTTTAAAAGAGGAAAACTATCTTTTGTGTTAATGAAGTTTGAAATGGCTAAGTGGCTTAACTAATGACAATTTACTTAATGTCAGTGCTTCTTCCTATCTTTCAGCCATGTTTTTTGATAGTTCTTGCCAAGACTGATGTTAAATCATTGTATAATGGCCCACTTCCATAAGATGAGGTCAAGAATGAAGGAAGACTTTAAGAATGTGGTGCTATTAAATGCATATATGACACATCTGTGTTCAGATCTCTATCATTCATGGGTTAATTTTTCTGGATTGCAGTTTACTAGTACTTCAGAAGCCTTGTCTTAGCTTTGAGGGGAGGTAGCCTGGATTTGGGACACGGTGATATTTCAGGCACAGTGTAGTGTCATGTTTTTCTTTGAAGATTGGTATGGGTCCAGCTTCATGGCAGGCTCTGTGCTGCACAAATTTGAGGGATCTTCTGAGGATCAGAACAACAGAAAGTTTGGTTCAGGGACAGCCACTGGGCCTTGCAGGGAGGCAGTTTGGTGCTGATGCTCAGCTGGAAGTTTTGGTCCTTGCTGAACACAGTTTACATTCATGGTAAGCCACACAGGTGTCTGTAGCATCCTGGCATGCCCAGTTCTGCTAGATTAATAGGAATTTCATTATACCAGTTCTCTTTTACCACAAATGCTGAAAAGCTGATTGTATTTCAAGCATGCATTTTATACCATTCATAGGATTAAAGACCTTATTTTGAGGAAGTTAAAAAGTTGTAAAAAATAAATGAGTAGTTGATATACTGGGATAGCTGGGGGTGCAGTCGAGTCCCATCTGTCCCAGATAGAGTTTAAAGCTTTTACTCTCAATTTTTTCAAGGAAGTTTGGGTTATTTTCTCTACTGATATAAATATTCAAATCTTGTTTAATTGTTATTATAACCAATTTTACTTTCTTTTTCAGAATCCTAAAATTCTTCTGTTAGATGAAGCAACAAGGTAAGAAGAAAAAGAAAGTTAGAAATTATGTACCTGTAAAACTCAGATTTGGGAATTGTTCTTTCTTTCTTTCTCTCCATGTTGTCATACATTATCTAGCCCCTTAGTGCTCTCTACTCACAAAAAAGAATGTGCCTTCTAGAATGTGGGACTTGGTTAGGAGACCTATAATAAAAGTTGTTTATGCAAAGCAGAAAGGATAGCTGGTATGCTGTGTTTTTTCATGGAGTTAATTCATAATATGTAACATGATTTTGAAAAATCTACTTTAGGCTTTTTTGTATCTTTAGTTTAAACTTAGATCCTAGTGTAAAAGATAGGATTATTCTGCAGTGTACCTGATTTTTTTTTCCACTGACTTAATTTGGTGTTGTTTCTCCATGCTTATTTTTCCATATGAGAATATGGAATTGCTATTACTTGGATGTGAGCACTGAGCATGTTCACAAAACTTTCCTGCAGTTTCAGCACTTCATCTTCACCACAAATAGAGAGGGTTTGCAGTTTTGGCAAAATAAGCCTCATGCATACAAAACCAACAATAACTGTCTTACAATAACAAATATCCTCCTCTCTCCCATCCCCACCCCATTTGTTACTAGTGCTTTGGATGCTGAAAATGAGTATCTAGTGCAAGAAGCTCTGGACCGGCTGATGGAAGGGAGGACAGTCCTAATTATTGCTCATCGTCTCTCTACTATTCAAAATGCTGATTTCGTTGCAGTCCTTGGCCAGGGTAGAATTCTTGAATGTGGGAAACATGAGGAACTGCTTGCAAATCCAAAAGGACTTTTCAGGAAACTAATGCAGAAACAAGCTTTTCTTCAGAATAGTGATACTTTTGCATTAGATTTACAATCCAGAGAAAAGGATATATTAAAAGAAAATGTATGAGACAATGTATGAATGATGGAAACTTACAAAGACTATAACTTATGTTTCAGTTATGTAAAGTAAATGTTATATTTTTCCAAAATGTACAAAATATTCTTTTGAAACTTAAATGTGTTTAAACTTTTTATTGAAAGCTTTTTAATAACTATTGTAACTTTTACAAATATCTGTCACACTGAGATAATTTCAGTGCGTAGATTTTTCTCCATGTGTTACTTTGAGACTGTCTAGAATCTTGTTTGCTGTAATGCACTGTATGAAGATGTGCTCCATTCTCAAGTTCAGTATTTCAAATGTAATTAAATGACAATCTTATCATTTTCATATAGTCTCTCTCTTTCCCACTTCAGTGTTTGGTGCTTGTCAGTAGNTCAAAGGTAATTAAATGACAATCTTATCATTTTCATATCATTGTCTCCCTCTTTCCAAGGAACTTCAGTGTTTTGTGCTTGTCAGTAGTCTTAAAATGCTGAAATTCAAAAATGCATGACAGTAACACACTCTGAAAGTTCTGTCTGACTTCCACTGCACTGTCCTTCCCGTTACCGTTTGTTCCAAAATGTGATCATGTGTTCTGAACTTGACTATGATCCCCATCTACAGTTCCTGTAGAGAATTACATATTAAAACACAGAGAGAGAATGAAAGCATGAGCTGGAGGAAAGTTCCTTAATAAAACAAACAATCCAATGGAAAAAAAAGGCAACCAAATATAAAACTGACTTTACATAAGGACAAAAGAAGTGTATTACTATATGAAATCACATAGGAAAATCTAAAATTTGCATGTTTTTTCTTCCCTTTTCTATTTTCCCATTTCTTTAGTTTCACTCCTTTGCTAAGATGACATACGAAAGAACATGCCCTCCCATATATATTTTTGTCCTTTTTAAAGGAATATGTAAGTTTTGTATTGTTAATTAAAATTTCAGTGATAGAAACCATGACTTTTGCCTAACTACTTTATTAGAAAAAAACTAGTAAACAACCTTCTCAAGGACAACTAGTAAAAGAGCAGCATTACATTAATTTGAATAACTGCAGGGGGATGTTTGGCAGTGAAGAGTTTACCTTGTTTCTGATTGAAGTCTCTTTCAATAGAATCTCTGAAGATGCAAAACCCCACACGGAGATTTTAAAAAGCTAGAAGCTTCCCAGGTCACATTAAAACTCATCCATGCTAGGAAAACTTGTTGCTCGAAGACCTCATTGGCAATAGCTGAAATACCTAGTGCTGGGCAAGCTTAAGATGTTGTGCATAAATCCCATTAATGGCACCTTGTGAAATATAGTCAAAATATTAGAGAATGAAAATAAAATTACATCCAGATGTGATTTTATCTTCAGATAAAATTTACCTAGAAGAATATGTTGTACTAAAGATATGCAAAAAATACTCCTGACTTTAAAAGTTTAATTTCAAGGTTGACTACTACTTAATGTATTTAGACAGGTTTGCATCTTTAATCCTCTCCCATGTAATTTCTCTTTACGTAAGATCCAACAAGCCCCTTTATTCCTGTATTTACACGGGTTACAGGAATTACTTGCAGCTGAACTGAATGAGTATTTCATGTCTTTTGTTCATTAGTTGTCCTGGCAGGTATTGCAGCCCACAGAGAAGTGTGAAAAGCTACACAAAAGCTCTAGTCCACCGAAAGGCAAATGTTTGTCATAACACATTGGATAGCAGATTTTATCCGAGTTAGAACCACTCAAAAAACTCCTTGGGATATTTATGGGACAGTCGAGAACTGGTTAAGTCTCTAACTGGTATCAGTACAAATTATTTCTGTGTCGAAAATGAGATTTGAATGTTGAATTGTATCTCTCTCCTGAAGATGGAGCTCTTACAGGGCTAGGACAGCAAAAGGAAGCCGACTAATTCCCTGAGGAAGTGTAACTGTGTATAGATAGGGTTCAGCCAGCAAAACAACAACCATTCATGCTGCATAATTTTAAATATTTTAGGAATGAGCTGTGAAGAGGAGCTTTCAGTTTTTAAAATTATTTGGATGTCACCAGTCATGAACGTTGGGAAATGTGGATGTCAGCTTGAATTTTCTTCCAGATTTTTCTGTTTGCTTGTTTGTGTGTGCATTTCCTTGTTTGGTTTAGTTTGTTTTTCCTGATGAAGTGACAGTAACATGATGATTTAGCATCATATGTATAAAGAAGGCTATATAGAAGGATACTATATTACTGTAAATATAGTGATGCTCCACTAAGTTTTGGTATTTTGCTTTTTGCATAAAATCAAAGCCAAAAGAGTTTACTTGAATGAAAAAGACAAAGCACTGACACTGACAGGTGCCTCATACTTCAGTCCTGCCAGATGAACCATCTTAAGTTTTTCCTATCTGCATTTAGGTTCAGTCATAGGGGACCACAATCCACACAGAAAGCCTAACAGTCATGAATCTGTTATCAAAGAGCATGCCTTTGAAAAGTTACACGATTTTTTAAAATGTTCTATTCTTAGTTAATTTTATCTTAACTGATTTGCTTTGTTGGTAGTATACATTCAACTCAACTTCTTCCCTCAGTGGGTGGTACCTACTTACCTTCTGAAAGCGTTTTCATGCAAACCGATGCCAATGAGCATTTAGTCCCTCTTCAAGTCTAAAATCCATTTTTATACCATAGAACAGCTGTAGTGCATGGTTTTTATTTACCATAAATGTGAAACGTGCCAAGGTTTGCATGGAATATGTTTTTGTGTATTTATTTAATTAGAAATGTGGGGACAAACGCAGGTATGCACAGGCTATTTTAAAGATAAGGCAACTCTTAGTGGAAAATACGTCCTTCCAAATGGTCTTTAAACAGCTGCTTTTTGATCACATCCAGCCTTGCCTGCTCCAGCTGGTTAGTGCCAGCTAATCGCATGATCTCAGTGAGGAATGGTACCTAAACCCACCCCTGTGATTCCTCCTGGGAACGTCCCGAAGGACCAAGCATAGCCTGAGGAATATCTGAGCGAGAGGACCGTATTTCAGTTTGGCGCTGAGGAGGAGCCCGCGATCCCATTCACCCCCTCGAGACGAGGACAGGCACCCTGCACCAGCAACCGCACGGCTGCCGCGGGGGTTCCGCCGTTCCCCGGCAGGGACCGCGCCGTGCTCGGCTCCGTTCGGCTCCTCCCGGTCACGCTCGGCACCGTTCGGCTTCTGGCAGTTCCCGCGCGGCCCCGCCCCGCGGTGACGCGCTCAGCGGGCGCCTGGCGGGAGCGCGGGCCCGGCGGCGGTCGCCCATCCACAGCCATGTTCCCGTCGGCTCCCGCCTCCCCGCGGACCCCGGGCGGGTCGGCCCGCAGGACCCTCGGCAGCGCTGCGCCCAGCCCTCTCTCCCGGCCGGGCGGCAAGAAGGGCCTGCCCGTCGTGGCGGGGGCCGCCTCCCCGGTGCTGTTCTCGCCGGCGTCGCGGTGGAGCGGTTCCCTCTCTGCGCGGTGAGTGCCGCCCCTCGCCGCAGAGCCGGCCTCGGTGTTAGGTGCTCGAGCCAGTGTGGGTTACATTACAGTATTGCACATTAAAGCCGTAAATATACGGTACCACGTGCTCAGCGTTATGAATGCCTCTTATTAGGTTTTGAATCCGCGGGTTCCTCAAATATATCCCTGTGTGATACAAGTATGATGTATGAAAATAATAACAGCTCCCGTATTTAAAAAGAAGATAAAAGAGTCAAAGTTTAGGCGTTTCACACCCACCCCTCTCCCCAGCTTCTTCCCCTTTCTTCTCTTTTCCATATGGATCGAAACTGAGGTACAGCATGAGCACCAGATCAGCTTCAGGCTTCCTCTTTTCTCAGGAGCAGCAATTTGTTGTGTTGTTGAGATAAAGAGGATTGCCTGTGTTCAGTTCTGGGGAACATTCGCTTTAAATCTGCTTAATAATTTTTGCAAACTGGGTGTCAGAATTGTCTTATTAGTTATGGATCAGCTTTTTCCATTTCACACAGGGAGGTCTGAGACATCATTTTACTTGTGAGAAAAAATAAAAAGAAGGCATTAACTTCTGTAAGCAGAGAAATTTGCCCAGCTAGTTGTGTTCAAAAGACAACCTAGACCTGTGCTGTTCCAGAGGGAGAAGGTGTGGAAGATGCAAAGCAGTTTTTGTAAATGGTATTATGAAAGAGGTAGGAAATACAGTCTCCACGGCAAACTAAGGGTGGTAGAAGTGCTGTTGGATCCAAGCTGCCATGGGTGTTAAAAATGTTGCACAGTGTGTGCTGCCCAGCAGTGCCAGAGCTAGGGATGGAAGTAGGCCCTGCAGTCAGGGAAGAGCTTCTGCTGAGGTTCTCCTGACATTGTCTTTATTGTGTAGATAACCAGAGTGTAGAGAAGTTGAACAGTGAGTTTGTTGCTGGTGGAATAATGCACATTCAAAGTCAGTTCTTTAAAAATAAAGAATTGGATGACAGATAGCAACTTGCAAGGAAGCCACCAAATTATTGCTTTAGGTGGTGTTCCCAGAGGAAGCATGTTTGTTTCACATAAATCTGTTTCTAAATAGTTACTCATGAAGTAAATGTCTGCTGAACTGATAAAGAAGCAATAAAAAGTTAATTGTAACTTTGTTTTGTTTAAGAGCGACTCCTACCAGAGTTATCCAGCTTCCTACAGCAACTGAGACTATTAATTATGATGTTAAGGCTTTTGGATCCTCTCTGCCTGTTAAGGTTATGGAAGCCCTGAAGAAGGCTGATGGTAAGAATTGATGTTACTTTTCTCCATGAAAATTGACAGGTGAGAGAATTCTTAATGTGTCATTGATGCCACTGAAATGCTGACTTGCAGAGGAAACTAAAATGTCTGTGCCTTGCTTTGAATCCAACCTGGTTATTTATGTAACAATAATTAAAATAGTACCCATGTGGGTGTGAAGGCATGGAAATATCCTTCTGATGCTGCTTATGCAATTTATTTAAAATGCCAGGGGTATAAAGAAAGCTAATAGTAGGTTTTTAGTAACTTTTACTTATTGATTCTTTTTCACATTTTTTCTTGTTTTGATTTTGCTGTGTTCTAGAGTGGATGCTTAATTTTTTTCTTTATTTCAATTCCCATTTGTTATCTTTTCCAAAAGCCCTAGTGATACAAACCTTTCCCTGAGTTCAAGAAATTGGTCTCCTAAGCAATTTTTTCTCTGTGGCTAAGTTTTTCCTGTTTAGTAGATATAAGAGGAACAAAATATGTATCTTTAAAATAATGTTAAAATTGTTGAGTGATTTACTAAGCTATTGTAATCTGCTGTAAATACATGGAAATGAGTTTTAGGGTTCTCTTTTCATTCTTAGAGGTTGAGGATTTATCAAATGGATTTTTAAATTAGATGTAGTCATTCGATATGTTGATCAAATAGATGGAAATTTTAACATGGAAACTAATTTAATAGAAAATATTTCTTATTTTATGTAAGAATGAAAGTTTATTGGTTTAAAGTTAACTCTGCAGTATTTTAAAAAACTGAATGCTTTAAAAAAGTTACTTTTTTATGTAGCTGATGACCAGCTGAGCGTTCAAGTGGATGAAAGTGGATGGGCCTGGCTAGTTCATAAGGAGAAGCTGATTATTTGGAAGATTGGTCAGTCTGCAGTAGCTAAGGTAACTGAAGGGTCAAGACGGAAAGTCTGTATTTTGTGCTGTTTGAACTGGTTATGCAGTTATGGGACTGGGGTTTTCTTCAACTGGAGTTTGTCTGGTTTCCCCCAAAAGCAGCAGGATTGATATGAAATCATGCTAACAACAGTAACTGAAACTCAAGCTTTTGAGGGAGCTTATTGATTTTGTATTCCTCTCTTCAGTTTTAATTGTCACCTTGACACTAAGGTTAATTCTTCATATTTTAGTGGGTGTGGCTCTTAGGTTAGATAGTCTTGATAAAGCTTATTTTAATTATCAAAATCTAATTGATACGTTACAGATTGGTTTAGATTATTCTGGGACCAATTTTCAACTTGCAACAACCCCCAAAAACATGGGTAATTTCAGAGGTACTGAACATATGTTTCACCTAGATTTCTGAGGTCGTTAATTTTTATATCCCCTCTGGACAGTGTTTCTTGCAGCATTGTTTCAGTGATGGTGTGAGAAAAACTGTAGTTACAAAATCAGTTTCTTTCAATCAGGGCAGTGTATGTTAATTATACAGGTCCTGCACTTACAGGGGAGTGTCAGGTATACACATTCTGACACTTTGAGAGATTTGTCAAGGGATTAAATTTTTCTGGTTGTTTAACTTCAAGGGCGCAGGGGAGTGAGAAGCGTTTCCCCTCTCTACCCTGTTAGTACCTAACAAGTTTTCTCAAGTGTTTCTAGTTTAAATTTTTTAGAATATTATATTAAGGAATAGTCAAATAATCTCCAATCAAAACAATCCCATATTGTGGTGTTGTGAGAAATACTCAGAAATAACTAAAGAAAATCAGTGATATTTGAAAATTTGAAGATGTTTTTTAGCTGTTTGCTGGTTGTGACAACCTTGTTGAAATTGTTTCATGACTTTTTTTTGGTTCCCTTACACAGTGTCTGGGTTAGTTGAAATGTAATGTTTATTAGGGTCAGAAAGTCTAGAGATTTCGTGGCAGATGAATAAGTTCTTTCAGTCTCATATTTATTATGACACGTCTTTCTTTCTTCCAGTTATCCCTGTGCAAGGAATTGCAGCTGCCACCCAGTGACTTCCAATGGAGTTCTAGTTTAGCAGCTATATCTTGTCTCAATTCTTCAGGTGAAGCATCTTCTCTTCAGGTGATCAAATTTTAAATTTTAATGTTTAAAAGAGCCTTAAGAATAACTTTGAATATATCCTTTTTTATCAAAAAGATAAATTCAAAGTATTTGAAAACATTTGGTGGCATGGCATCTATTCAAAAGGTCAGGATTGATAGCAGTAAATACCTTTGAGGTAAACAAACTTTTGCTAGTCCTTTTAAATTGCACTATATGCATCTTATAGGATCAAATTAAATAATAGTTTTTCTAAGGATTACTTGACATGCTTTCATAACAAATAAAAATACAGTAAACTAGGAGGTGTTGTGTTAGCAGCACCAGAGCAATCAGAAATGGGGTCTGACCAGGTGCAGTTTAAGTGCTGGCTGAAAACATCGCTCAGTGGATTAATTCCCAGTATCCATAGATGAGAGGGAAACCCCAGCACCATCCCTTGGCTTGTGTTTGTAAGGAGGCTGACTCTGGAAGGACAGACTTAATCTGTCTTGTCTGATTGGTTTCCTGAGTGGCTTTTTGTAAGTTACTGTGCTAGAGGGTGAGGTTCGAAGGTCAGTTCTGTTCTGGAAGTGTGTTAATGTGCCTGTTATTGTCATTCATGAGAAGAACCTCTCATTTTCAGCTTATATTTCAGTTAATATATGTGATGCTCTGATAAAACTGACTAAGAAGCTGGAAGTAAGCAGCAGCACACAATATGTAATACCATCTTTTCTTTTGATTTGTTGTTGTGTTACTCTTCCCAGATGATAAAAAGCAATCTTAGTATTTTGGGATTATCTCATGAAACCTGAAATGTTCTGACATAGTCATATCCAAAGACATTTAAGAGGAATTAATGCACCTAACCCTAATACTTTATATATTGTATTTTTAAATTTCATAGTTCTTTCACTTGTGACCTGAAAGTGACTGTCTACTAAAAAATAGGTTAGAAAATTCCAAGGAGCTCAATAACAACTCCCAGCTGCAGTTCTATTGTTCTGTGATTTTTACTTTTTTTTTTTAACAACCAATAGATTAAGTACAACATTTTTCTCTAAATCTCTACCTGAACAGTCTCTTGGTTCACATTTTTAATTTGGTATCTGTGATTTCCTGAGTTATGCTTTAGGCTGATGCCTTTTAAGAGAAGAGCCACCATGTGATTTGATATTTCTCTTAAAGACGCTAGAGCAGTTTCTTAGTTAAATTACAGTCTGCATTTGAAGTCTTCCATAGTAGCTTGGCATCTGAAATTCTGTACAGGCTCTGCATTTCAGCAGCAGACTCTGAATTATCAGGATCAAGAACCAGTAGAAAATATTCATTAGGAAAATAAACGAGTATAACATTCCCTGCATGAATTAAGTTGTGCTGCAGAATGTTTTTGTGATTCAGTTCCATGTTTGTCAGTGTGCATCCATATGTATTTACTACTTTCTCATGTCTTTGTCACCCACAAACTTGATATGTAAAATAATATGGTTTAATTAAAGCTGCAGTCTGATTTAATATTATTATTATCATCATCGTCTTGCCTGTTCTCTTAATACTTTTTCACTTCAAGTCTCTGGCAATAATGGTTGCTACCAGTGAAGGTTCTGTGCGCTACTGGCCCAGTCTTGCACATGAAGGATCCTATACAGACACTTTCACAGACTTTGGAGGCTCTCTGTGCAGTTTTCTCACAGCAGTAAAGGTAAAACAGTATGATTTATATTAAAATACTGGGTTTATTCCTAATCTAAAGATGGAAAAGTATGCTCAACTTTATTAGTCTTAAATCTGTAATAAATGTCCTGAGGGTAACACTATTTTTTGTCATTAGATTCCAAGGATTGTGTGAGAATTTAGTTCTGTTGTTTAACTGAAATTGAATTTCATGGATAAAAATGTCACACAGAGTTGAGAAAATGAGTCTCTGCCAGTGCTATGTACCCGTGTGATGTTGGTCTAAGGATGCCTTGTGTCTTGTTTGGTGTTTACCCATATGAGCTGACAATCAAAATTTTAGCTGACAGTAGAGTTTTGTAACTGCTTTCTCTTTTTGTTAGGGAGGAAGCTTTATTTTATCATCTTCCAGAGGTCAGCTAGTCCGGTTGATACCTGATGGTTCTGGCAAGATTCATCAACATGCTCTGCCACAGGGGCAGGGCATGTTTTCTGGAATTGGTAGAAAGGTTTCTTCTCTCTTGGGTATATTGTCTCCTGGAAGTGATGCTGTGGTAAGTCTGAGAAACATTCATCTTCTTTACTTTCTCTTTGTATTTTCTAGCCTGTGTTTTAAGAAAAGAAAAAGAAGAGGTTGTATAAGGATGTGTGACTTCAGAAAAAGACAAGACTCACTCAGCTCATTTATGTAACTTATATTTCTTTGACATTTGAAACAAAGACAGAAACCAAATAAATCTGTATGTTTTGTGAAGGCAAATGCTGGCTTACTCTTCAGCTCCGAATAAAAGGAAACTTTGGAATAATGGTCCTTCCTATACGTGCAATATATAGGGGAATATGCAGTGATTGCATGTCCTGCCCCTTTCTAGTGATAGCCTCATTACTAATTGAAGAAACCAGCCTGTAATTCTTCTTTTTTGATTTAGCACTGCCAAGGGTTGATTACTGGCTTGAGTTTTGTCAATGAACTCCACAGAAGTTGGTAGGAAGTACAAGAAATCTATTTAGTATAGATGTACTTTTATCTGTAAAATAAGACTTCTCTTGGAAGTTATCATAATGCTCATCTTGAGTGCAACTTCTGTAGATTGCCCAAGGAAGTGATTCTTTTTGTGGACTGAGAGTGGTTTAGATTATTCTATCCAAATATCCAGGCTTTCTTTTAACCTTTTTAGCTTTTTCATTTTTTAAATGCAGATTTCTAGTGTTCTTTGGGATAGAGAGAGATCAAGCTTTTACATGCTAACAAGTTCTAATCTAAACAAATGGGAGATTGATGATTCATCAGAACGTTACATTCTCAGCTGGGATATCAACAGGATCCTGAAAGAACATGTTACAGATGCCATTTGGGTAAGAGGCAGCCCAGCTGGACAGAGTTAGTGTGTTTGTTTTAATTGATAGCCTCTTTATATACAGTAACTCAACAGATGTTTTTTTTAGGGATCTGAAAGTAACTATGAAGATATTAAAGGAGGAGTAAATATACAATACATGGATTTGCAACAGAATCGGTAAGGAAGTACTCTTGCATCTGGTAAGACCTTCATTAATGAGATAAATCTGTTCTGTTTTCCTGCAAAAACTTCATTAAGTAATTGCAATTTAATTTTACTGGAATGGAACTGTTGATAAAATAAGCACCTTATATTAGGTAATTAAGTTATCCTATATTCTATGCTATCATCTTTCTAGCATTACAAATCCTTTACCTGATAATAATTCCCTTTACTTTTTTTTATCAGGATTGTCGTTTTATCAGGATTGTGTATTTGTTTTGTCTTGATTTCTTTATGACAAAAAATAAGCAACTGTAACTTGTTCCAGCAGATGCAGAGAATTTAGTATTTCTTACATTTGATTTATTTGCATGAAATTACAACTGCCTTGATTCAGTCTCATACTGCAATATGAATACTGTTAATAAAGTAACTTGGAAGAACAAATAGCGTAGTTTTTCTTTTTAAAAGAATAAAAGATTGAACAATATCTAGTTGTGATTATAGTTAGTTACCTTTTTTGGTTTTTTTGATTGGTAGTGTTTGTGCAAGTGAAATATGTAATAATCATCTGTCAATGGTGTGATATCTGTTGTTGAATAGTGATGGACTGGTCATACTTGCTGCAGCATGGCATCCTGGAGATCGCCCATGTCTTGTCTACTACACTCTGATAACAGTAGAAGATAAAGGCAGTCAGATATCTGATGATGTTGTTGTGGAGGTCACACAGTATAATCCATCTTTTCAGGTATGCTAATGGAGGTTCTGATACCAACTTAAGAAAGTTCAGTGTTTCAGGGTATTCCTGTACATAAATCATGTGTCAGGTTTTTCTCTAAAGGAAAACCAGTTTCCCTTGGAAGCATGTATTTGTAATACTGTGAGGAAAATGTGTACCAGCATCTCCTAATGTTTAATATTAACTGTATGTAAAGTTCATGCTTTGCATTATAAGGTATAAGATAAAACCCTAAAAAATAAGTCTAATCTGACTCCTGATTTATTTTAATTTTTATGCTGTCTGTGAAAGTTTCTACAGAGTGATTTTATCTTACGCTCTTGTAATCCATTTAGAACAAATCTCAAACTCTGACACTCTTGTTGCAGCACTAGGAATTATGAGATCTGTGTTTTTTTGGTCCTTGCTAGGCTTGCTGGGAGGGGAGGACACATTGGTTGTCTGTGGAATACGTTGTCTGTGCTGTGGCTTCTGGAAGCATAAACCTGGGGACTAGATTTCTTTGGTAAACTTCTTCCACTCTTCCTGCTCTCCCCACTGCCTGTAATGGCATCTTGAAATTCAAAGGTGGAAGAAGAGTGTGAAAACTGTTGAATAATTTATCTGTTTACTTACCTCTCCATGTGAAATTAGCAAGAATATAATGCATATGGAAGGGGAAAAAACCCAGGATCTAAAATTCTAGGGTAAATTAAAAGTGATTTTGTTTGGGTTTTTAGGTTGTAAGTTACATTTGTACCTCATTGTTGAAAATTAAAACAAGTTCAGGAAGCATGGATTAGCATGTTTGAGGGATTGATTGTATATGTGATATTGTTTGTATTCAACACTTTCAGTCAGAAGATGAAGTGTTGTGCTGCCTGGTAGTCCCAGATTACTTCAGCCATGCTGCTTACCTTTATAAGGAAGATGAAGTGTTTGCTTGTTCCACTGGAACTGGCAGAATTTCTTTACCACAGGAAAAAATCATATTTGGCATACAAGGTAACTTGCTATGGCGGGAAATCACATTTTGTTGGTACCTCCTAATTCAATATTTTTACAGCATTTAGATATTTCAGAGAGCAGTGTCATACTTGTGCTTCTTTATTAAATGTTTCAAGTTGGGAATTTCTCATGAATATATAGAGAAGTGCTGATGTGACATCCAGTATTGTTACTCTGCGGTGTTTCAAATGAAAATGAAGCAGATCCCAGTTTTTGGTATATGAAAGGATGGAAGTTTTGCTTGTGGGGCTTTTTCCTTGGTTTTCCTCTTTCCTAACAGTCAATGTGGGTTGATTTTTTTCGCTGAAGTTAACTCAGTGCCAGATGTCTCTTTAAGTGTGTCATCCTTGACCTTCAAAGATGTTTTGAATTTTTTTCTTCTCTTCTTCCTTTTTTTTTTTTTAACACTTACATTATCTGGAAGTCTACATCTAGAGTAGAAATAGTTCCACAATTATTTCTAAGTCAAGTACAGTTATCAATTACTGTTGGTTGATTAATGACAAAAGTCAATAATTGTCTACGGGACTTGTGTTTTGGTTTTAAAATAAAGTGGTATTTATGTGCTTGCTTTTTTCTTCCTCTCCTTATTTTAGGAGATAGTATTTTAGGAGCTGGTTCCTGTAATAGCCTTCCCATCTTCTTTGCCAAAAAAAGTGGACTTCTCACTATCTTGTCCAGGGAAAATATTTCTGTGCTTCCTGAAGACCTTGAAGATGCCCTGTCCTCTTCTATTGCTGGACCAAGAAGTGAGGTAATGGTTATTTGTTTGCCTGGTTGAAAACAGGATACAATCAAAGTGGTTTTTAATGTCACTTTTGAATTTTCACTGTGGAAATCCTGGCTTGTTTAGGTTTTAAAGTTTTTTTAAGTAGAGCCTCAAATGCTTGTAATGAAGGCAGTTTTCAAAACAAAAATTTTTACATCTGCCAATTTGGGTAGCTTTTTTTTTTTCTTTGTTTCACAGTTGAGGTTTCCATGAAATTTTCATTTTTTCCTTGTAGGTATGTTGCTGTCTGTCAGTAAGCCTATGTAACACTATATATAGTCACTTGTTATTATTAACTAGTATTCTAGTGGTAGGAATTGTGTGCTTGCCCTGATGAAACTGTGTTTTTCTTAACAAACTAGTTTCTAGTTAAGTTTGTCTGCAGTTAAACTGTTTCTGTGGACAGTAGTACTCAAGAATACCTTTTAAATCCTGTCAGAAATGGTGGGTTTGAATTTTCAAGTAATTGTCATTAAAAATCTGGTGGGCAGAGTAAGTCGGTCTAAGTTCCTTTGCAGATGGTGTTTTTTGGTTAAACCTCTCTGTGACTTTCATTGTAGTGTATCTTAGAGGTTTATGTTTGACTTAATTAACACAACTGCTTCCAGGTGGTGATTTTATTTTAAATCTTTGGCATTACTACTTATAAAATTTGTTTTCATTTCATAATGAAGATTCATATTTGTCTTTCAGCTAAAGTTTTTATTTTGCATTTTCAGAGTCCTGCATTTGATGCAACTGGTAGGCTAGAAATTATAGCTCAAGAAGATAAAACCAAATTACTGAAAGCTGCTTTTCTACAGTACTGCAGGTAGAAATTGCACTTTGTTTTTGAAACTTTGTTTGTTGTTTTTGAAGGCACTCTGATATTTGAGTAAGAGGTTGTCTTGGTTAGGATATTCCTGTGCTATTTTAGTTGTAGCTATTTTAATGACACACATCTTTATTAGGAAAGCATTAAGTACACCTTGGGCTAGTAAAGAAGGGATGTGTGCTAGAAAGGAGCAGACTTCTGTAATCTCAATCACTTGTCACTTTGTGTAAATTCTATGGGTACATTTGTGCCAGGGAAACAACTTTCAGCGGTTTTGACTTCTTTATTCTTTAGTAAATGGTGTTTTGTTGTTGAAAAAACTTTTTCATCCTCGTTTTTATTTGCCTGGCTGTTTTCAGTACTACTTTTGAATATACTTATGGCCATGAAAATTGACTGGTATGGCAGACTTTGGGTTGGATGATATTTTTTTTAAGATTGGCTGGTATGAAAGAATGAGTGGAAAAAAAACCCGTTTGTCAAACTATCCTGATTAAAACAGTTGGAGTGTGGGGAGGCATGCAATGCTCCTGAAAGGTTTGATGTTGAAATGAGTGATGTAAATAAAGGAGGAAAACAAGATAAACAGATCTGTAGGCTTAGATTAATTATATTTAGAGGGGATTGTTTTCAATATCTATGTATTTAAAAAACAAAACAACTCACAAACCCTCTAAGGACTAATTTCCTTAAAGAGTCTTAAAACTTGGAAAGAACAGGTTTAAGATAACAAGAGGTAGGGGTGGTTTTGTCTAGAACTTCATGTGAGGTGAAAGATAATGAAGGGGATTAGGCACAGAGAATAAAGGATAGCAATACAAGATCTGTAAACAGCCACAGAATTCAGACACATTCTGCATGTGTTCAGAACTGTCATTAAACAGAATGCTGCTGAAGATGACTGGAATAGCTGTGGTCTGAGAGCACGGTTAACAAACATGATGTCGTTGAGGATATCTACAAGAGGGTTGGAAACAGAGGGAAATGGGAGGTAGTAAGGAAAACAGTGTGAAACAGTATGAAAGTTGGAAGTTATTTCAATAAAAATCTGGGTTATATTTATGAAACTAGAAGAAAATAATAATTTTGTGTATATAGTAGTTATTCTGATTTTTTTTCCAGAAAAAAGTAGTCTGGTAAAATGAATGGAGCAGTCTTCTGCAGAGCAGATGTAGCAGTGGCCTGTCCAGATGGCCAGTGAGTTGATGCTGGACAGATAATGGAAGGCTGTGCAGCCACTGGAAGTGTAAAATGTTCCAGCTGTACAATGAGCTCTGGCAGCTTTACAGACCTACTGGTCTTTAGAGGGGATAGGAAGTTCTATGGAAAGATCAGATTGACCCTTTCTGAGGGCACTTCGTGATTTGAAGGAGCTAATAAAGTCCCGTGTGATTTCCTTAGAAACACATCCTGCTGGGTAGTAAAGGTGGGACTTTCTTTTTTAATAGAAGATTCAGTATATTACAGTTTTTCATAAGTATCCTTTGCTTTAGTTTACCTTTGTGCGTTTTCTGGATACACTGCTGGATTGTTTTTGTTGTTTTTTTTTTTAATTTGAAGACATCTTGGTCATGTAAGTGTTCAAACTGATAGTTTCATGAAAAATATAAGTACTTCTAGTATTGGACTCACAATATCCTTTTTCATTCAGAATACTAAAATTTTTTAGTCACAAAATCAAATCCCTGGGTTTTGTGTATATTGCATAATTCTTTACACAGAAGTACAACTTCATACCTTGGAGGTCTGTGTTTGGTTGCTTCTTGTTCTTTTACTTATTGATATGAATAAGAGAAGATTGTTTGAAATTATAGGAAATAAAAATAATGCACTATATTTGTTGAAGCATTTTCCTGCGAGCTTTAATGAGCTTGCCCTCTATTGCCATTAGTGGGAGTGATTGAGAAAATGAGAAAATTTTAAAGCAAGGAATAGGAATTTAGTGACTTAACTACCACATACATCTAGGCTAAGCTCTGTGTGATGAATCTTTTCTGTTAAATAATAATAATAGAGGTAATAAAAAAGTGTACCTTGACTCCTGGCTTGTGCTTTTTTGATTTATAAGTTGTACTGCCTACTTGCTTTTGAAGAATTGGAATACCTTTTATCCACAGTTAGTTTATAGAGAGAGTGCAAAAAATGCTTCATGTATATAATCTAAAGCACTTCACAAAAAGTGTATCAGAAAATCCTGTAAACTGAGGGGGTTTTTTTCTATAATACTGTTGGTTGATTTTATTTAGCATACTTTGTTTCTTTAATTTCAGGAAAGATATAGTCAATGCACAAAGCATGGTAATTGAGCTCTTTCCAAGTAATACAGATCTGGATTCTGATGTTGAACTGGATAGAGCTGTGACTCAGATCAGTGTGGACTTAATGGATGATTACCCTGCCTCTGATCCAAGATGGGCTGAATCTGTACCTGAAGGTAAATGTAATGTGTTGGGTTTTGAGCTTTTCGGTTTGTTTGGTTTTTTTGTTTGTTTGTTCTGAAATAGTATCTGTTATATTCTAGATAGCATTATACTTTAAGCTTAGGTGTCCCTTGCCCTCTATCACCACTTGATACATTTCCAGAAGGACTTAAAGATGCATCTTTTGATATTACCAGATAAACTTGCAGTCTGCTGTGATTGGTTCTTGATTTCATACAGTAAACACAAATAGCAAGGAAAACATATTTCTGAGAAGGATATTTTGTGCAAGGATCAGGTGCTGTCACTTTAGTATTTCCATGATTCCTTGTGTAGTTTTGAATCATTTTTCAAAAAAATAGCTGTGTTAAAAGACAGAGTTTATTTGTTCATTCTTAGCCCTTTTATCGGTGTGACTGCACAGCTTCTGGTCACCTTGGATCCTGGGTAGAGTGAGCTCATATTCTCCTGGGGCTTTGGTATTTATGTCTGCCTGAAAGAGGACAAGAGAAACTGGTTTACAAGTATTTGTTGTACATAAAGCATTAAAGCAAACATGTTTTCAGCAAGAAACTTCTTTGTTCGTGCTTTGGTGTCTCTTACAAGTTTTAATTTGAAAGTAGCCTCAAGCCTCTAGGTGGTAGTTGCCACTTACAGAGCAGAGGCCTAATCTGAAAGTTCATATAAATAGTTCCAGATGGATGATGTTTCCTGTTGCTGTGTGGAGCAGCCAGTTGGAAATTGTCAGGCATCAGATCCTTACTATTTTCTGATTCAACTTTATTTTTAATTTGGCAGCCTGTCTTGTGTTTATTCCTGACTAAAGCCAGAAATGAAAATTGATAGCTTCTTGGAAATCATCTTGCTAATTTTGCTCAGTGATAGCTCTTCCAAGTTTTTTAGCTTGATATTATAAGCACACTTAGTTTATACAAAAAATCTGGATGCAGGGTCAATTAGGTCTGAATTCCTGTTAACACTGTAGTTTCTAGTTGCTCTGGTTTAGGACATAATAAATTTAGCAATAGCTAGTCCACCATGAGGATAAAAATATTACTAAATAATCCTACTAAAACCAGAACATACTTGTGAGCTACTATTTTAGCAGCATAATGAATTGAATATTTTCTAATAGTACTGATCTAAAGGTACTTCATTTCTTCTAAAAGTTTTACTTCAGCCATTATAGAGTTGAAAAAAACAGATTAAAAATAGCATGGTAAGCAGTATATAAATGTGTGCATATACTGTAAAAAGTACCAGTATGCTACCACTATAAAAATTGACAGATCAGTTTACCTCAGAGGGAAAAAACATAGTTATCCAGAAATGAAGACATCAGGTGCTCTGACCTAAGATTTTACTTTTTTTAGAAGCAGCTGGTTTCAGCAACACATCTCTCATTCTTCTTCATCAGCTAGAGGATAAGACAAAAGCACACTCCTTCTTCATTGAGTTTCTTCATCAGGTAAGTCCTACTGTTCTTTTGTTGTCAGCACACACAGTTTATTACTTTGTCTTGATTCCTCTAGAACACTGTTTAAAGTGCATGGGGTGTTTTATTTTGGTTTTGTTTTTCATAAAAGGTTGGTGTGTTTGAACGTCTGGGCAGTTTTCCAGTGCGAGGGATGCCGATGGCCACTCGACTGTTGCTCTGTGAGCACGCAGAGAAACTGGCAGCAGCTATTGTTCTCAAGAATCACCACTCTCGGCTGCCTGAGCTGGTGAATGCTGCTATACTGATTACATTAAACAAGAGGGAATGTGATGTTCCACCAAGCCTTACCCCTGCTGATGTGTTCTTCAGGGAGGTAAGAAACCTGTCGTTCCTGAATTACTGTATAGCCTTGCGTGTAGTAAATGTCACAGTGCTTTGAAATGTACTTTGAAACTTCCCTGTGAAACTGTAAAAATAAATTCAACATTACACAACTACCATTTAAATAGGGATAATGTGGTATTATTTTCCTCACTTTAGTGTATGTACTTTTTGTGTCTGCAGCTGAAACCTGAATTCTGACAAATTTGATGTAGCAGAAGTAAAGTTTTTACAATTTCCAACTACCCAATGTGGATAAGCAATGAAAAAGACAGCTGAAATTCTCTGACAGATAAGATGCATGCTAAATTATAAGTTTTAAGGGATGAACTGAAGAGTATGAAGCTTTCCAGATAGGAGAGCTGCTTTGATGAGCTGTCCTGGATGGAATTATATTAATTCAGTCACTTATAATTTTTGTCCTCTCTAACATTAGTCAGGCTAAGTTAGTTCTCAGTTTATGCTGCGTTCCAGTCATGTGCTCTGTCTTTATTTTTTTCTTCCTTCTTGAGGAGAACTATGCACAAAACATTTGTTCTTAGGAGGTTTTTTACTGCAGAGAACAATAGTTGCTAAGGGAGAAAAATAAATATAAAAGAAAACAGAAATAATAGTCTGCTATTTTAAAGCAGATATGTTATCCAGTATACTTTATCTAACAAAGATTCTGCTGCCAAATATTCCAGAAGATGATGGAGGAATATTCTTAATGGAAGTGTATGGAGCTGTCTTCAGAAATGAGGATTTTTTTCTTTTCCTTTCAGATTGAAGTCCAAAAAAAAGGTATTTTTTTGTAGTTTGAAGTATTGTATGAACTGTAAGCTGGTGATCTCATGCATTAGGGAAGTTGATAACCTTTTAATGTTTTTGGCTATTTATGTGGTTTATACTAATGTACTTATTTTTCCATACAACTCTTGGCTTTCAGGTATCAGCTGACAGTGAATGTGTTTGTGTTCAATGTAACTTTTTTTTCTGTCTTCAAGGTATCCCAGATAGATTCCATCTTCGAATCCTTATTAGAAGAGGAGGAACAAATCCTGAAAGATATGCCAATTGAGTCAATTGAGTGGGCCCAGATAGTTGTCAATGTGAACAACATCATTAAGGTACAGAACTGCCTTAACCAAGATGTTTGTGGTAGGGCAAGATAAACACTGAAGAGCACAGAGCACATTGAGTGTAGCACATCCGAGTTACCGACATGAGAAGAAAAGTGAATGTGCTTCTCACATGTCTAAATACAGTAGGAAGGAAAAGATAGCCTTGGGCAGAATTAGGGACTTTGCTTTTCTCCCCAAGCCACTGTTAAAGATAATTTGAGAAGTTGCAGCTTTGTTAGAAGTTGTGAAGTCATGAATATGTAGCAAAGAGTAAAGAGCTTGTGTTTGGGCACTGAAGTTTCTCGCTTAGTCAGTATGTCCCCTTCTGCCCAGCTGAGAAAGTGGTGTAGAAAGAATCTGGATATTAAAAGAACGTTTCAGAATTACAAAAGACAACATCTTTTGAGGCCTGTATATACTGAGGTAGACCTTAAAATATTCACATCCCTACCTTTCAATAGGATATGCTACAAGCTGCCTGTCAGTATCGTCAGTCTAGAGCCTCTTTATATAAAACAGGAGAACTTCCAGAGAGAGAACCTGAATATATTCCATGGACAGGTGAGGAAATACTATTTCAAGTTTATAAATTTCAGAACACATGAATTTCAGTCTGAATTTTAAACTTACTGTTAAAAGCTGCTACAGGGTTGTCAGTGAGAGTGAGTGAAAATGAAGTTCTCATTTGGGGAATGAAATGGGATGAATCAATGAACACTTAGTTTGTCCAGTACTGATGTTTTTTTAAAACTTGCATTGCAAATTTGGCTATAAACCCACAAGTTTGGGAAACAAAACTGCTTTTAGAATTTTTATAATTTTTAATGCATTTGTTCTGGTTGACAGATCTGTGGGGTACATAACATTAAAATAAATTATAAAATATGATCTATAGCTGTTTTAAAAGGACTGATGATTCTCTACCTGCATAAATATGTTTTGTTTTGATGGTTTAATAGTGTGAAAAACTATCAGAACAAATGTTATCTATCACAAGCAGGCACTTTCCACTTGGTGCTTAAGTTCCTTGTAGCCTCTACATGTAAAACATATTTTTTTAGTGCTTCCAAGACAAAAGTCTTGTAATCCATATTCCTCTTCACAAAAGCAGGACCCATGCAAACTCTTTTGATCTTGTGTTTTGATGACTGTATCAAAGTATTTAAATCAGATTGTCCGAAGTTACCTCTTCCTTGTACGTATTCTCCTACTTTGCTTAGAAATAGTGCAAGTAATTCTTTTCTTTTGGAAAAAGAGCTGATGTTGGTAGTTGGCAGCATAGATCTGCCTAGTTCAGGCTTTTTGTTTACCACATCTTGGCCTGGTTTAATATGTAAAAGTAGATGAGAGTAGTTGTTTATTGTGGGGGTGGAGTGGTGATGGTATTACTTGATTTTCAAAATGAAAACATTTATAAGCTTTTTTCCTTGGGTTTTTTTTTCCTTTTTTTTTTTTTTTTAATTATACATAGTAATGTCTTTCTCGTGCTTTGCTGTGCTGTGGATTGCTGTGATGATTTGATTTATTGCTTTAATGTTCCCTGTGTTGTTTTCTCAAGCCTCCAGTGGCCTCCGCGCGGCCATAACGCGCCAGCACGGGATCGTCCTGAAGGTGGTGTATCCCCAGGTGGACAGCAACCTCCGCAGCGTGGTGACCGAGCAGCTGGTGGCGCTCCTGGATTGCTTCCTGGATGGCTACGTTGCTCAGCTGAAGTCTGTGGATCGTCTGGCTGACCAGGAGCGCTACAGCAGCGTGGAAATGGAATATGTGCAGAAAAGATCCGAGCTCCTGTCCCCTCTCCGTGAGTGCTCCCCGTGTTCTTGAACGCGAAGGGTGAATGGTCCATTCCGTGAGGAAATGGCACCGATTCGATAGAGTAAATAGCATCTGGGTGTGAATTCTGCTTGCTTTACACAGTTGCTTTCAGAGTACAAATGACTGGTTTATCATTTAATGAGATAAGTACAAAATAAAAGCAGATTACAAGTTA
This sequence comes from Illadopsis cleaveri, assembly GCA_013399915.1. Lineage (NCBI taxonomy): Eukaryota > Metazoa > Chordata > Aves > Passeriformes > Timaliidae > Illadopsis > Illadopsis cleaveri. The sequence goes on along the minus strand of VXBB01008836.1, from coordinate 347,123 downwards.
GCATCCAGGACTGCACTCCATATATGTGCCTCTTATTGGACACCTGGGTGCTTGAGTTTTTGTCTTCTGTCTGCTTTTACATTTTCTGGCAGAATTTTATCTTGGCAGAAAGCAACGTATAAATGGATTCTAAATGTTTATATTGTTGCAAGTTCAGATAAACCTATATGCCTGAAAGTTTGTTTGGTGTTTATCAGTGAATAGTTACTTTTTGAATACCAGTTATTTAATAATCATACTCATTGTTCAATGTGTTGGATGTGGTCAAGTCCTGAATGAGTAAGCCATAGAAAGGCTCCCTTTTAAAATAGAAATAAGTTGTTGTAAATGCATTTTAATAACTTAGGAAAGTTTAATTTTTTTTACTGAAGTAAATTATATAAGTAGAACAATCTAATGATAATTTTTGAGCATTCTTGGAAAAAGCTTCATAAAATTATCATTGTCCATTTTCCTGACATTCAAGGGCTCTGTTAGCTTATAAATACATTTATATCATTATAGAAGACATAGTGCCATTTAGTATTCCCTTTTTCCCTCTTGTGCTGTGTGACAAAGGTGGTAGGTCTTGAGTGTGTGTGTGCACAGGTGATGCATGCAGGAGGGGAGTGTTCCTTTGGGAATGTGTGAGTATATCCTCGATGGCAACACTTGAAACTTGTTTTCATTCTTCTGGTCTCAGACAAAGGTGAGCTTGTTTGATAAAACTTCTTTTTCTTGGTTACTTAGTTTCCCTGGGACAGTACCAGTTGGCAGCTGCTTTAGCAGAGAAGTACTGCGACTTTGACATCCTGGTGCAAATGTGTGAGCAGACAGACAACCAGGCCAGGTTACAACGCTACATGACTCAGTTTGCAGATCAGGCAAGTCTCTTCTCTTTCCTTTAGCTAGTGTTTTATAATAAGGTTGCACCTGAAATGTTGCAAAATTTATTATTTCTTTCTGGGGTTTCTTTTCCCAGTTTTTTTAATGTGTATGTAATTATGTATACAGACAGGAGTAATGTGGAAAATTGGAGTCAATATTCACTGTGAAATATTCAATGGAGTATTTTACATTGGGAAGGTAAAGCTAGCCAGCAGAAATAAAGGTACTACCTGTATGGGCAGTGCCTTTTCATGGGGCCTTTTTGTGCCCCAGACATGTTTTCTCACTCTTAACATTTTTCAGCATTTTGTGACTTCTTCACTCAGGTGCTGTTGTCATTACGCTGTTGTTTTATTAAACTAACACAATATAAAATGGAGGATAATTTTCAAAAGAGATTAAATTGTTAAATGTATAAATAGAAAAGTAATTAATGTATTAGTATAAAAGTAGTTAGGAAGTGTGCGAAGGTAGGGCTGTTGCTTTGGGGTTTTTTGCCTTGTCCTGCTACATATTTGTTGGACAGTTTTTAACTGTCTGTTAAAATTTAGTGTAAAAACTAAGTGTGCTGAAATATTAGAAAGCTTAAGGAAAGGGTGGTAGAGATTACTTGAAATGTGTGTGGCTGGAACAAAAGGGACTTAATTTGAGAATTGGTGAGACGAATTTGTTTAGCTTTCCACAACTATTGGGGAAAGAGAAATCCTGCAGTCTATGTGTTTCCTAGTAAAGAGAGTACATAAAGGTTGGTCTAATAACAAAAAACCAGAAGTATCAGTAATAGGCAGAAATTATAGCAAACTTTTTAAATAGTGCATCTTAAATACTCAGCCTGACTGTCAAAGGAGATAAATTATCTTTTTTTCCCCCCTCTTCACATGCTTTATTTTAAAGGGGAAATGTAAAACTTCCTGAAAAGACATTACTGTGGCAAATGTAGTGCTGAATAGATAAGTCTGTCCATTAGACTATCAGACTGATGGCCTCCTCAGACTTCATTTTTTAAATTGTTAATACAATTAAAATTTAATGTTACTCTAATATTGTCCTGAAGAGACTAAATTAAATCTTGAACAGAAATCCTGATTAGTTATTTCATGTTCAAGTTTTTGAGGATAAAATAGGATAGATTTTCTCTTAAAAAGACAGGTTTTCTTAAACAATGCTTGAGAGAAGCAAAGTTGCAGGTTAACTTGTAGGTAGGAGGGAATGTTTAAAAAACAGTGACAGCTGAAGTAAACTTGTTTATGAAAGGAAATAGTAAGCATGGAGTTTCAAGGGGGGCAAAGGAACAGGTATGAAAACAAGATGAGAAGAATTGTGATTGATGTGATACCTGTTCCTATTCTTCTGTATTAATGTGAAGAATTTACTTTTGGCACTGCCATCGTTTTGATTGGAGGATTCTGTGTTTATCAACATCTGTTGCAGAGAGCTCATGAATGCTTTAAACACTTTCTATCAGGACTCCTATGGGGATTTTTATCAACACTGTATTTTGTGTCGTGTGTGTGTCTGGCTTTATCAAGCGGGTTCTTACTATTTTCTTACTAATTGCATTTTACAAAGCACTTAGAAGGCAAACCAGATACTAAAATGTAGCTTTTAAAATTTGTTCATATTTCTGTTCTGTTCAGAACTTTTCAGATTTCCTGTTTCGCTGGTATCTGGAGAAAGGAAAGCGAGGAAAGCTGTTATCTCAGCCTATTGCTCAGCATGGACAGCTGGCCAGTTTCTTGCAAGCACATGAACATCTGAGCTGGTTACATGACATCAATAGCCAGGATTTGCAAAAGGTAGGGTTTCTTAAATACAGCCAGATGGAAAATACCACGTTGAACAGGTCAGATACACATTCAAGTAGGTAATTTACCAAGTTATGACTCTTCCCCATCAAAAGACAGCTTATCCAGGTGAGTTAGGGGGAAAGATGGCAAATAATTAATTTGGTGCTTTCGGAGTACTGAAAGCCTTCCTTCAGGCACCATCTGGTATCTCATGTAAGCCACTGCACCATGTAGTGGAAATTAGGGCTGTTTTTCATCCATGGCTGGTGGCTAGTACTTTCTACTGAGGAAGTTTGGTTTGGCTATGTGATCACTCCTTTGGTGGAACTGGGGATGTATAGTGAATATCAATAGCATTATAGTATTATCCAGCCAGGGAAAAACTGCAACTTCTCTTTCAAGACTAACATGTTAAAGCTAAGGAATTTGGAGGTATCGTGAAAGTTAAAAAGCTATTGATAACTTTAATCACTTACATTCATAGTTTAAAGTATTTTTAATAGTGAATGTGTATGTGGATAGATTAATGTGACATTGTTTTTAAACGTGATCTTTAGTTGCCTTCTGGGCTTTCCAGTTACATCCCCTCTTCTTGCTGGTCAGTCTTTTCATCCTTTTGCTAGACTTAAAAATGCATTTCATTTAACAGTTTAAAGCATTTCAAATCAAAAATGGCTTCTTCCAATTCACATGCACATTTGTTAAGCATAAAACCCATAGAAATATTTATCCTGCTCCAAATTCTAGGTTCATAATGCCATATCCCTCTTAAACAAACAAAAAAGTCCTACCCACCAACCCCAACCAAAACAAAGAAGAACCACTCTGAGAATATTGTAATATTCCGTTTGTGTCAATTGAGGTTTTCTATGTCATGGCAAAGAGCTTTAAAGAGCAGGTAAGGATTCTAAAATATACAGTTAATTCAGTATAGATAGGTTATTTCTGAGTAAGTGCTCAGCAACTGTTGCTTTTATCTGATAAACAAATTCTTGTCTTTGTATTTGGTTACTGCAGCAGTTATACACGATTTTGTTTTTTTAATTTCCCAAATTAACATGTAAATCAGTGCATGCAAAAGTGTTCTGTCTAAACATATTTGCCTGGCTTTTATTGCCAAGTATTGAATTAGATCCTAAAGATACAATGTGTGAAGTTGTAATTTATCCATTCAGAATGAAGTAGGTTTTTTTATTAGCAATGAAAAGATTCTTTAAATATATTGTTGAAGGAGATACACTCTTCAAGAAGAGGCTAGTGCAGAGTTTCCCTGTGCAAATTGTACAACTTTTAAAATCAAGGGTTATAGTATTACAAAAAATAAATAGCTGTGAGACTTCTGTTCAGATAAAATTGTCTGTTAACCTTCTGATCCTAATTTACAAAACTGATTTCTAACATCTTTATTAATTATAGGCTCACAGAACGTTGCAGACTTTAGCAAATATGGAGACACGATATTTTGCCAAGAAGAAAACACTTCTTGGCTTGAGTAAGTTAGCTGCCCTAGCATCGGACTTCTCGGAAGACATACTACAGGAGAAAATAGAAGGTAAGAAATAAAAACAGGGCAAAGTGAAGACTTATTAAATTACTGAATTAGAATCCCGTTAATTTTGGAGATTGTTGATTTTTTTATGTTGAGGGTAGTGACTTAGTGTGGTAAGGATAAATGGACTGATGATTTTGCCCATTTCGTAGAGCCTGTTTATAGAATGGCTTCACTTTTGAATTCTTCTCAAGTCCTGAGGCTCTTAGTCTGTACAAGGAAATGCTGTAACTGTGTTGTAGTGCAGTAATGCAATTGCACATACTTACAGTTGTGATCAGGAAGTGCTTTCTCAGGCTTTTGTGCTCTGTATCTAGGAAGGTTACCGTGACAGTGTTTCATTGTACTCTATCTGAAATTATGTGAACAGGAAAATTCGTTACTGAATGCAATGGTTCCACTGCTTTGCCATTCCTATCCCTTTGGAAAATACTGTTTGTGCAGCACGTGTGCTGTGAGAAAAAGCACAAGTTTGAGAAAAAGCAATTTTGCACTACTGGTTAAGGGATTCTGGCCACCAGGGGGAAGTTTTGGAGTATGACTCAGGGTTGCTGCTCAAGCTTACTTCTGTTTATCTGCATATTTATCCATCTATGTAATGAATAGTTCTTAAATCCTGTTGAAAAATCCTGGTAATAATTAGATTAACTAAGTAGGCTTTAAAAATTATTTTTAGCTCATAATAATTATGTATTGTCTCCCTTTTAAGTTGCATAGCATTGCATGAAATCTTGAAGTTGAAATTTGGTTTTTTATCACTGTGAAAATGCTTATGCTGATGTGAGGAATCTCACCTTTAAATAGGAAAATTTAAAAATGACAAATGAGATAATCAAAGCTTTATTTCAATGGTTGGAACAGTCTCAAAATTTATTCTGGACTTCATTCTGCTACACATTTCTGTGTGACACATGATGTAGTTTTTAAAACTTAAACTCTTTGTGTATCACTTTCCTATTGATAAAGAAAGACTAATTGTTTCTGCCACATTTTGCTTATTCCTCTAAACAGATAAAACACTTCAAAGAATTATTTTCCCTATTCTAACATGCAGTGGAAATTGCTGGGAAGGACAGGGTTCATATAATGTGGTTGATATTTTTCCATTTTGAATGTCTCAGACTAGCAAGTTTCTCATCCTAGAGCAGCTCGTAGTGGCAAGTATAAAACAGTCAAAAATTGAACAGTTCATGCGATGGAACATATCCATGGCACAGCTCCTTAAAGTTGCAGCTCATTTTCCTGCACCGTGCAACAGCTTCCATACAATTCTCTGTATTAATTTTGAAGTTTTGAGACAAAATTAGAGTTATGCATTTTCATTACACTGGGAACATGAGTGGAAAGTAAGAACTAGTTCCCTGGGATTGGCGGTATTGAAGTGGGAGTATTTCTGTCCTTCGGGAACGTGGATGAGAATCCAAATAGAATGCTTCATAACAAACGCTTGTAGGCTTGAATAATATTGTGACTTGACAGTTATTGTTGTGCCCCAGAATTTATTATTGCATCTTAATAACATGAAACATTCATTTCCTTAAATGACTACAAGAAATATCCGAGCAGGAGCGATTTTTGTTACATCAGGAGACACTTCCCGAACAGCTCCTGGCAGAGAAACAGTTGAACCTCAACGATATGCCAGTGCTGTCTGCATCTCAGCTCATTGATGTAAGTGTCTCATGTTTTCTTCCTTGCACAGGAAAACTTCCAGTATGTTTTCTGCCCCTTTGTGATAAATGAGGTCACAGCTGCCTTTATCCTTTATATGACTTGCTAAGCACCTGAAGATGTGATGTATGGATTAGTTTAACTTTGTTTATTTTCTACCAGCAAACATCAGAATGATGAGTTTAGTCCTAGTTTTTTCTGTTGAATATGTGCTTTGGAGTGCTGCTAGGAGAAAAAGCAAATCAGATCAGTGCCAGAAATTGATTTACTGGTCTAAACCAGATTTTGGATGTGAGACAGTTTTTACCTTCCTTTACATTCTTGGTAGGGCAGAACTTGGAAGGCAGAATGAACAAACAGTTCTACCTTAGTGGAGAAGGATGCTGCAAGATAGAAAAAGGAAGTACTAGAAGCAGGAAGAGGCTTTTGGTCACCTGTTGCAAAGAGGCACCGAAAGTCTTTCTACTTTTGTTTTCTTTTACAAAAATCCAACCCATAGTGAAACAAAAATTTGAACTGTTCCAGCACTGGGATAAGTAATAGTGCTGACTCCTTTTTCACAATCCTTTCTGCTATCAGCCAGGAACCATTAGCCTTACTGATTCTGCCTTGTTTGCCACATTTTTTTACCATCCAGTGATGCACACAAAAAATACTCCATGAATAACAGCAATGCATTGTAAAAGAAGTCACTTAGGTCTGGGTGTCAGTTTTTCTGTAATCCTGTGGAAAATCAAAAGCTAGCATGTAAACAAGCATGCTTGTTTACATTCTTGTCATTTTCTTAGAACTGTGCTAATAGCAGATTGTGAAGCCCTTACCTGTGTCTTTAAGTGAGGCTATCTGTGGGATTAGGGAAGGGTAGGAAGTGTCAGTCAGGACTTGGCAAGTGCTAGCACCACAACGGTTTTCCTCTGAATTCTCTCTTATTATTAAACTAGTGTTTACATTTGCTACTTGCAATGCAAAAGTGAAACTCAGAAAGTGTAAATTAAAAGAGTGTTGATGTTAATTTTTCTTTGAAGTACTAATTTATAATTGGGGAATATGAAATACTGAGGGGACCTTGTTGTTTTTAAGGGGTGAAAGGCAGCACATGTGCTGAAGTACTGCTTTGAGCTTAATTACCAAAATAATTCAGAGAGCTTATTTGGGGAGCTGAGCTCTGGCTACAGTAGTCCAGGAATGTTACAGCCTTAAATGGCACTCAAATTTGAAACCCAGCAGCCTTGTATCCAGTATCATTTGTCCACAGACCATTGTCACGTAGATGGAATGCTACTCTAAAACCTTAAGTATATTCCTTACTATAAAAATACTAACAGTTGAATCAAGACATATTTTCATGACAAGGTCATGCAAATAGTAAATATGTGGTGGGTTTCCCACAGTGGGTTGTCCCTGATACCAGTTATGTTACTTTGTAGGCTAAAAATAATTCTCCGTGTTAATTCTCTCTGATTTCATAGTTGTTCATATGTGATGAGAACAGAAGAGCCAATGAATATGACTTCAAGAAAGCACTTGATCTGCTGGAATATATTGATGAGGTAGGAGAACTTTTTAAAGACTTTCTAATCTAGAGACTTTCTTACTATTATTTAAACTAGGGTAGTGCATCTGTAGTTAATTTACATATTAGCTTAGTGTATGGTAATTAAAGCAACTCCTGATATGTTTTTTCAGTTTATTTTCAAGTCACTGGAGACATAATGCCAAATGTGATTTAGATAATTTAAGAAAAATTACACTCTTCATCTTCACTTCCCATTTATAGTCTACAGTTTCTTTTTAGAGCCTTGCTTCCCTACTGACTGTCTCCAAACAGGACAAAGATCAACTGTTTCTAGTAGTTTAGTTCTTGTGTCTTCCCTCTTGACAGTTTTCACTGGTTGTCATGAGGTAATGTAGGATAGTCACCACTTTCTAACATGTAAATAGCTTTGAACCACAGATTTGCCATCTGCTTTTTTTCCAACTGTATTTTTTTTCATCTCAATAAAATAACTGTTACTCTAAACCCATGCAATTTCAAATATTTTTCCCACACATATTAAAGTTTCTAACAACTTGTGTAGAACCATTCAGCACAAATCAGAGGTGGTGGCTTCTGTGCAATGAAGAAACTGTCCTTTTCAAATCAGATGTATATCTCTGAAAACATTTACTAGTATATTCATAAAACATATGTCCTAATGTGGACACCAATGCATGTTAGTTAATTTGGCCATACTGAAAAAAGAGCTTTGACTCCACTCATCATTTAGCACATGGTAAAATAAAATTTGCCTAGAATACAATGTTTTACAAATTGGTATTTTAAAATGTGCCTTTTACAAACTGTGTTAGTTGGTCTTCAGCAGTTGAGTGGTGATATAGAAAGTCTGAATCCATGATTTCAAATAGAAACAGTGTTTGGTGTTTCAACAGTCCAATCAGATCATCTCTTAAAATAGCATATGTTAAAAATGATGCTTGGTGATTGAAGAATCTAATTCATTGGTGCAATCTATGTGACAGGGTGATTATTTCCTTGTAAAAAACCCTAAAATTTTAATTTGTCTGTCTTTTCTCCTTATATGAATTGAAGGAAGAGGAAGTGGATGTTAATGATCTTAAACTTAAAATTCTCTGTAAGGCTCTCCAAAGAGATGGGTAAGTATAAATATAAGTTACTGAGACACAGCTTTTCCTGAATGATGTTTTAGTGTACTATTCTCTAATTTACCAAAAATATTTAATTTCACGAGAGAAGGTTAATAAAGTATAATGTGTCTGATCAGAGCGTGTATTCTTATTGGTAAAGTGAAACCACATTAAAAAAAATCTGCAGTACTTTGTTGGTTTATCTCACTGGCAACCTACTGTGCAGTCCTGGCACCTGACGCAGAAATGAACCCATGCAGCTTTTGTTCTTGAACCCTTTCCTGAGGTGAAAGAGGTGACCAATGCTGAACATTTTTAACCTTCTTTTTTTTTTTTTTTTTTTTTTTTTTTTTTTTTACCTTTTTAAAAAAAAAAAAA
>VXBB01008836.1:278637-330686 GCA_013399915.1 Illadopsis cleaveri | reverse complement strand
CACCGCCCGCGACTGCTGGCCGGACGTGAGGCTCAGCCCCGGTGCCCTGTGCCCCCGCAGACACAGCCGAGACCATGTGTGACGAGGACGAGACCACCGCGCTCGTGTGTGACAACGGCTCCGGCCTGGTGAAGGCTGGCTTCGCCGGGGACGATGCCCCCAGGGCCGTGTTCCCCTCCATCGTTGGCCGCCCCCGCCATCAGGTACGGCGCACTCCCCCTCCGAGCCTCCGCGCACGCCCCGCCACAGCCGGGGCTGCGGATCCCTGCTGCCTTCCAGCCCTCTGCATCCTCCTGTCTCACTGGGGAGGCCCGTGCTGCTGCCCGTGGAGAGGGTGCTGAGCCCCCGCTTTCCTCCCCTGCAGGGCGTCATGGTGGGTATGGGTCAGAAGGACTCCTACGTAGGAGATGAAGCCCAGAGCAAGAGAGGTATCCTGACCCTGAAGTACCCCATTGAACATGGCATCATCACAAACTGGGACGACATGGAGAAGATCTGGCACCACACCTTCTACAATGAGCTGCGTGTCGCCCCAGAGGAGCACCCCACTCTGCTCACTGAGGCCCCCCTTAACCCCAAAGCAAACCGTGAAAAGATGACCCAAATTATGTTTGAGACCTTCAACGTCCCTGCCATGTACGTGGCCATCCAGGCTGTGCTGTCCCTGTATGCCTCTGGCCGTACCACTGGTGAGTGCAAAGTCCTGCTGGCCCCTCTTCCCCAAGCAAGGACGCCCAGAGCTGGTTCCCTGCATCTGACAAGCGCTCTGCCCCTGTGGCAGGAGCCCCTGTGGGCCACGTCTCTCAGACGGCTGCTTCTTGTCCCCCCAGGTATTGTGCTGGACTCCGGTGATGGTGTGACACACAACGTCCCCATCTATGAAGGGTATGCCCTGCCCCACGCCATCATGCGCTTGGATCTGGCCGGCCGGGACCTCACAGACTACCTGATGAAGATCCTGACTGAGCGTGGCTATTCCTTTGTCACCACAGGTAAGCACCATTCCCTCCTCCAAAAAGTTCCCTCTCGCTTCCAACCCTCGCAGTTCTAGAGATGATCTCACCCTGCTGTGAGCCCCAAAAACAGTCTCCAGTGGGAGCTTACATGTGGTTGGGGGTCTGGAGTCCCAGCAGACCTATGGAGGCAGTGCGAGTGCTCCCTGTTCCTCCTCTGCAAACACTGATGCCTTTGCTTCCCCTTGACAGCTGAACGTGAGATTGTCCGCGACATCAAGGAGAAGCTGTGCTATGTGGCTCTGGACTTTGAGAACGAGATGGCCACCGCTGCCTCTTCCTCCTCCCTGGAAAAGAGCTACGAGCTGCCTGATGGGCAGGTCATCACCATCGGCAACGAGCGTTTCCGCTGCCCAGAAACCCTCTTCCAGCCTTCCTTCATCGGTGTGTGCCCCCCTCCCTCTCTCTTCCCTTGGCAGCTCTCCCCTCTCTCCAGAGCCTCACACGGAGCTCTTGCTTTGCACTTAACTTGTTTGCACTTTGCCTGTTTCCCCCTGCTGCCCCCAGGTATGGAGTCTGCAGGTATCCATGAGACCACCTACAACAGCATCATGAAGTGCGACATCGACATCAGGAAGGACCTGTACGCCAACAACGTCATGTCCGGGGGTACCACCATGTACCCAGGTATTGCTGACCGCATGCAAAAGGAGATCACAGCCCTGGCCCCCAGCACAATGAAGATCAAGGTAAGGCTGGAGCTCGAAGGTCCTGGGAGCAGGAGGCTGTGCACAGCCCTGTGCCTGCCACCCGCAGCAAAGTCGTGTTTACTGACCTCATCTCTCTTGGTGTTTTCCAGATCATTGCCCCACCTGAGCGTAAGTACTCTGTCTGGATCGGTGGCTCCATCCTGGCCTCCCTGTCCACCTTCCAGCAGATGTGGATCACAAAGCAGGAATATGATGAAGCTGGCCCATCCATTGTCCACCGTAAATGCTTCTAAACATCTTTACATGATCACTTTGCCAACCACGCTCAGGATGACAACCTTCAAGGTTGCAGGCGGCTGAGGGCCTGCAACAGCCATGTAACTTTCTATTTTGTAACAATTTCTGGTTACTGTTGCTGCAAAGCTCCATGTGACACAGTGTATGTAAAGTGTACATAAATTAATTTATTTTATCTCGTTTTGTTTGTTTTTAAAACCAATGCCCTGTGGAAGGAAACAAAAAACTTCAAGAAGCATTAAATCACCAGTCATTCTGTCACACCCCTAACACTGTTGTTTGTCGTCATTTGCTCGGGTTCTTCCATCACTTGGGGACGTAGTATGGGGGCAGTGGGTGGTGGGGATGAAGTCTCCAGATAGGAGTGGGGCTGGGGAGGGGACAGGACCTCATCCAGAGGAGCCAGCTCTGTGACTCCCTCGGGGTGCAGGCTGCTCGGGGGTGGCTGAGTGTTGCATCACACTGCTGCACCGGGGCTGCCCTGACACTCTGCAGTGTGCCGGTCCCAGGCGGGAAAGGGTTACCTGGAGCCTTCGCTTGCAAAATATTTCTTTTGGCTCAGCCTGCCAAAAAAGTAGCCCTGGCATACTCCCGAGGAAGGCAAGGCTGGGGCTGAGGGCAGGTGGCGGGTGCAGGTTAAATAAAGTGCTTTCCACTCCACTTATGGGAAACCCACCTGCCACCGTGTCGTCCCTGGGGGGCTGAGGGCAGCCAGGGCCACTTCCTCACCCTGCCTGACACGCTTGCCCTTGCCAGTGGTCACGCCTGAGGAGCTGCCTGTGAAGGGACCACCCCCTCCTCTGCCCCTTTGAAACACCCCCACCTTCCCGGGGTCACATCCTGTACTCAGGAACTCCCTAGGAGCCCGAAGGAAAATCCCAGGGGCTTTCCCTTACCGCGGGCATCTGCTTGCCCTGTTTGCGGATGAGGAGGCAGAGCAGAATGGGAAGAGGGAAAGATGCTCCTGGCCTGCCTCATTTCTGTCTTACTGGGGTGGTGGGGCTCCAGGACCCCTCTTTATTTCCAACATTCACACACACACATCCCCCAGGTGTTCCCTCTGGGAGCTCCACTCCCTCTAGGAGCCATCCTGAAGCCCTGCCAGGCTTGGCACATATTCCTGCGTCAGGGCACATGTGCAGGAGCCATCAGCCTTTGAAGCAGGACGACTCCTGGAGCACAGGACCCTGTCATGAAAGCAGTGCCTGAGTTTTGGGGTGCTCTTTTCCTGTGGGGGGACAGCAGTACTAGGGAAAAAAAGAGATGATTTTCAGATAAACTCTCAGCCCAGGAAGGTTTTTTGCTCTGCTATGGCTATGCTAAGGGTGCATTTGTTTTGCGTTTTGACTGGTTTTACTTGCATTAACATGAGACCCACACATGAGTTCACTTTTTTTTGTTTAGCACTATCCCAAAGCAAAAGCCTGTGGGAGGAGCTGCCTGGTCCTTCCCTGGCATCTGAAGGCAGGGAGGGCCTCAGGGCAGCCCTAAGGGCTCTCAGTGACTGGAAAACAGTTGCTTCTCAAAAAACAGTTGCTTTTCAAAAAGCAAACACAAACTTATTGCCATTTGTGTAGTGGCACATACTCCATCTGTCAGCTCCCTGTTGGGATTTTGGGAGGTGCTTAACATTAAGTCCTCAGTACTTGACCCCCGATCTCAGGTTCAGTTGTGGCTTAGGTAGTGTTATGAGAGGGATTTTAGGACCTGCTTCTGTTATTTAATTAAAAGACTGTTTTAGAAGCACAGATAAAAGTTAGCTTAGAATAGTAGCCTTAGGTGTTAAACAGCATTCATGCGCTCCACTTTTCCACCTGTAATATTAATTTATGGTCCTAAACCCACAATGGAACAGGCTGATTTTTGAAAGGGGGAGCGATGCTGTGCCAGTCACTCTCTCCAGCCTGATCAAAATCAAAGGGATCAGGAGATGCTTACTCCTTCTGAATGAGGACCTCTTTTGCAGTGGCGAACTTGGGTTTAGGACCCTTCATGAGCACAGCTGTGGGCAGAGGTCCTTCAGCAGTCTGGATGTTGCACAGGCACTGCCTTGCACCCAGAGGCTGATGCTGCCACTGGCATGTCATTGTCTGCTCTAACAGCAGAATTTGGTCTCACTCTAACCCACAGCATCAGGCATTCTCAACAACCTCTGTGCCAATTTCATCCAGTTGAAGATAAATGTCCTAAAGGACATACTTACAGCTGAAAAAAATGACTAGTTTGTTGTTTTTGTTGCTTGATCAGTGAAGAGGGATGCCCTGAGTTTTAAGCCTAAGAAACCACCCTGTTCAGGTTTTAATTTCAAACTTAAACACTCTCTTCATTCTGAAACCAACCTTTTATTTGGGCTTGGGGTTTTCCTTAATATTTTTAGCAATTGAAGACACGGATTGTTTGAAAACAGGTGATTTGGATTTTCATATGGCTCACAAGCCCCATTGCTGGGAAGGTGTTTTGGAAAATTTTGCTTGTGCACAGCAGTCTGGGTTTGGTCTTTGTTGTGCAGTTCTCAATAATTTCATTACCCTTCCTGCACCTCTAACAGTGCTGTTGGCAGCAGGCAAAGGATCCCCAGGATGCAAAGGATCCCCAAGACCAGCATCCCCTGTTTTGAGAAAGGCAAAGGGATAAATGGAGCATCGGAGGAGTAAAAGGGGATAGAAGGAAGGATGCAGGACACTCCCATACCGTGGGAGGGAAGGTAACTAAGGGGAAGGGCTCTTGCCTTCACCAAAAACATCCTCTGGGGCTGTAGCTCACTGCTTGTCCACAGCCATCTGGATCCAGGGCTGGACCAGTGCTGGACAACCCTCCATAACTTAAGTCTACATCCTGTGGGCAACACAAGAAGCTGCCCTCCGTCCAAATATCACCAAGGGATGGAAAATCTTGGGAGAGGAGGAGGAGTCTTTGAAAGGACAAAAAATTATGTAGGGCTGTTTAGATGAGCTTGGGAGGCACAGTCATGACTGGGTTTTGATGTAAGCTTCCTCCAGATCTGCAGATGCCATTACCTCAATGATATAAGGAGCTAAGGGAAAACCTGGGCTCTGAGGGAAAGCCTCGAGGGAACCTATGAACCAAAGAGCAAAGGAAATCCTGGAGAAGATGAGCACACTGGAGGGGTTTCCTAATTTTATTTTGATTTTGTTGAGGTGGGAATCTGCAGTTGCACAGCAGAATGTGGCCCAGGATGGGCTATCCTCCCACACAGGTGATGGCTTTGTGCAAAGGGAGCTGGCACCTGAACATTCTTCACCCCTTGGGTTCCAAAATTGCAGAAACCGAAGGCACTTTAACCCACAGTATTTACTGGACTTGGCTTTGCTGAGAGGACCTGAACACCCCCTCAGACCTGACATCAGCACAGCCCCACTGTGTACTCTGTTGACTGTATGTCCTCCATGGACATTTGGCCAGTAATATTTATTCAATGGGTTTTACTAAAGGGACAAAATAGACGCCCCTTGAAAATTATCATCACTTTTCACAGGAAACTCCTAAGCAAAAAATTCTGTGGCAATCCTTATTTCTGAAAGCGAGGCATTGAAAGGAAGACCTTCAATGATTCAAACAATTTTATTTTGTAGGAAAATTTTGTGCTGCTTCTATTTCATTAATCCACAGGAAAAAAAATTTGAATGGAACATTCCTTGCTAGGGTTTGTTTATTTATTTATTTTTGAACCAAACAGGCATTTTTCTTAAAAACAAACAAAGTAACAAAAACCCAAACAACAACAACAACAACAACAACAAACTTATAGAACTATGCACTTGTATGGACTTTAGATTTTCATGGTTCATCTCCTGGGGCTGGAAAATGGAGTGCACAAGGGTGACTGTAACCTATTGATCGGCCAGTGGATAACTGCAGGCAGTGCTGGCGTGCAGGGCTCCCACGTGGGACAGATGCCAGTCAGCTTGGGCTGCTTTAGCAACAGGACAATTCAAAATATCCCCCAGCCTTGCACACTTTCCTGGGAATTGCTGGGAGCTTTGAGGATCGTCTTCAGACCCTCATGGCTAGAACATATTTTGGAGGGACCAAAAGGTTCTGGCTGCAGGTTTTAGGAAGTAGTCGTATTTGCAGCTTGCAGAGACCCTGTTTTTCACTTTTCCAGGATCTGAAAAATAAAGCAGCTTCTGATTGTTGTGCAGCAGGGAAAGCTGGAGTGTTGCTGGCTCCCACTAGGGCTGTGTGCTGTGTGTGATGAGGATAAGCAGATGTTGGAGAAATCTTTCTTTTCCCCACTTGTCTCCTTCTTCCCCCTCCAGGGCACCCAGGCAACCTTGAAACTACACTGCCCTATGCAGAGCTGGGGCCAGTAGTGTGCTAAATCCCACACTGTGAGGACTCTGAGCAGCTCATCCTCTGTGCCTACAGGGATCACAGCCAAACCACGTCTTGTCTCAAGGCCATGCTCTGAAAATAAAGCTGCAGCTTGGAGGCAGTGCTGGTTGTTGATGTTCAGGGAGCGCCACAGGCAGCCCGGGAATGAGCGTCTATGTAACCCCAGCTCAGGGAGCTGCATATATATAGATCCCTGGAAGCAGTTTCCTTCCTTGGCACATCACTCCCTCCATAACTCGCTCCAAACAAACACTCGCTGCTCCCCTGTGCCCTCACTGCTTGGCTTCCAGCAGCGTCTCTCTCTTCCAGGGTAAACAAGGCTTTAAAGTTGAGAAATCTACTGCTGGAGGGAGGAGGGAAAAGGAGGAAGATGGGCTTGTAAGAAGAATCTCAAACATACTCAGAGATGAGCAGCCCAAAGTCAGGATCAGCAGGCACCAGCCCCCGAGCCTGGCCCACAAAGGCACGAGGACCTGGGCTGTATTTGCAGTGGCAGTCATGCCTTGTCACACTTCTGGGTTGTCCTCTCTCCAAAGCAGAAGTGCTATAAGGCTTCAGGGACAGGTATGTAAGGAGATGTCTGTATGGCTGTAGCTCTGTTCTTTCCCCAGGGGAAGAGCTACTCTGGTGCCTGGTGCATGCAGGCAGGGACAAGGGTGCTGCTCCCAGGGCAGACTGATGGTGGTCACAGGAGAGTCGCCCCTCATCTCACACCACTGGTTCCTCAAACCACCTGCACACAGACATCATCTAATCTATTTGAGTGCAAAATAAAGTTACACTGCCCTTAATGGTGGCTGGAGCTGAGCTGCTGGTGCTGTGTTAGGTTGGTCAGCGCTGGGAAGGGGACAGCCAGAGAGAGGAGGAAGGGCTGGAGGCTGGAGCAATGCAGGAACCACAGCCCTGCTGAGGGAGCAGACAGTGACAGGACAGTCCTGCCCTTCCCAAACTTCCCTGTGCCTGCAGGGAGAAGGCTGCCTGCAGAGGGAAGGACGGGACCATGCAAGCAGAAGGAGATCTGAAGCAGATCAACAAAAAAGAAGCCCACAGGATTTCCCATGGCAACTGTATCTGCTTCTGAAAGGTTTTTTAAATTCCCTTTAGCAGCAATAATCACAAAAAATAGTTACAATAACAGAGGCATAAAGGTCTAAATCAGTTTGAGGTTGCTAGCATTGAACTATGGGCTACCTGCCTGCTGAGCACAACCAAAAGGGCACCATGGGGAGCTGTGCCTGTCCTGCACACATTCTACCCTGAAAATTAGGAGGTCCAGGTGCTAAAGCTGCCCACTTTCTTGCCACAAGTTTTTTTGAGTGGTGTGGGGGGACTGAGGCACGTTCCCAGAGGCAGGATATTTTCTCTATAAGGATTTCTTGCCCTGGAACCCTTATCCTCAACACTAGAAAAATTGGAAAAAAAAAATCAACAAAGAGCTACCAGAAATTTCTTATTCCAATAATTTTGAAGTAATGATGGTGCTATTCCTACTTAATCCCAGAAGCACTGCAGCAGGTGACATGCCATGCTTCTGTAACTGCAAGAACCAAGCAGTTCACATTGGAAAGTTGGTTTTCTTTCTCCTTTCCCCTTTCTCCTTTCCATGCCAAGCTTCCATCACAGTTTTCCTCTGTGGCCATGAGCAAGTCAACATTCATAGCTCTGCTTGTTGCCAGCAAAGTGGCTATTCTATTTTCCATCTCAAAGGAAGATAAAGAGGAATAGCTAATGCTCATGAAGGGTTTTGGGATGTTGTCATAGAAAGTGTTTGGGGAATGTGAAATACTTGTGATCCTAAATTTAGCTCTGAAAGTCATGCAGCCCAGTTTCCTGGCACAAATACCAGAGAAAGTCTTGAAATCTGAACATTTTCCAATTGCAGCCACAAGCTGAAGGCTGCAGTAGCCACAGGTGGTTCTGGGGCTCTCTGGCTGTGCCTCTTGCAAATCCTTTGCCTTGCTGAGAGCCCAGACCTCCCACTCCCTCCCAAGCTGTTCCCACCAACAACCCAAAACTCCAGCAGTTCTTGTCCTTGTTCTGTGTGTGATGCCTCTATATTGGGCGTCCAAGAGCCCTTTATGATAAGACTTCTTCAAATCTAATAGAAGTGGCAAATTTAGGAGAATTGTAGTGCTTGAACCAGTCTACTGAGGGAGAGTATGCGAAATCTTTCTTGGGATAAATATTTTAGGAGAAACATGGTGATTGATTTTAGACTTTCTACTCTGAGATTTATTCCCTTTCCTTAATTTTCCTTAGTCCACTGAAGACAGCCCATCCTGGCCAAGACTGCATGGTCAAGGTGCTATGAATTCCTCTGTTCACATTTGATGGGTTAAATGCCAGACAGGTTAATAAAGAAGATTGGTTCTGCTTAGACAGCAATATATGGTGTTAAGTGGAACTTGGAGCTAAATTCCAAAGTCAACTGAAAAAGGGTGTAATTTAATCCTTGAGGTACTTAGCTTCTGCTGACACCTTGCTTTATTTTTTTTTTACTTTTTAGTGCCTGCTGCACAAGTTTCTGAGTGGGGAGCAATTGTTTGACAGAATGGTGATGCAACTCCTGTCACAAAGTCTTGATCAGCATCCAGAAAGCAGGTGTAACTCTGCCCAAACTGGAGGTGCTTGGTTTCTTCACCAGTTGCAACTTCCCTTGGCAAAGGCTGCAGCAGGACTGCGGGCAGCCCAGGGAGTGCACCTGCTGAATGTGCATCACTGTTTAAAAGTAAAAAGGTGAGAGAAAAGAATAACATGGAAAATATTGCAAGGTCAGCAGATGGCAGGGAAAGGACTCGTGCCTGGGCAGGGGGGTTTGGGCAAGGACAGGACAAATACTGGGATGGAGGCATAGCCACGTAAAGAGGAGGTGCCTGGGATGTTCTGCAGCACAGAAGTAATGGAGAAGGCTCTGGGGTGCTGTAGTGACATTACACTCAGTATTCATTTCTACTGTTTGTGCATATTAGTTTGGCTCTATTTCAGCATTGCAGCCAAGTTTCAGCCTGTGTACCCAGTCTCAGATGCCCTCTGCTGCAATGCAAATGTGCTGGAGTTGATTCAGACCCACCGAAGCTGAGGGGGGACAAGCAGATTTGGTTAATTTTTAAGTGCTTGAATGATCAGGTCCCAGATTAAGTAAAAAAGCCATAGCAATAAAAGCAATCACAAGAGAAAGCAGAAAGGAGAAAGAAGGAATAATTAATTTTGCTGCTGTAGGTCCAGAACCTGGAATGTACAAAATGTATGCATTGAATGAGTTGCCTATTCTGTAGAGATTTTATTGTTCATTTCATAATTCACATCTATTTTTCTCCATTTTCTGTGGAAGAATCTGTCTGAATTAAGGATCAGTTGAGCAAATGAGGGTATAGAAGAAAGCTGAAGATCAGTAAGACCCAAGTCTGGACCACAGGTTTTCTGTAGGAGTTGTAGTTTTGATGAATAAGATACATGGGTGAAAAAAAAAAAAGGTATTAAAAGAGAAAATATTTTATGACATAATAATTATGCCATTGACTTTGTGCTGGGAAAGAGTGCTGAGTTGCAGTGCTGGAAGCAATGGTAGGCTCAAGCTCCAAGGAGGTATTTTCCTTTCTGACTCTGGTTTATCTCTGAGCAGCACGATGGTAAGTGGCTTTTGAAGAGTTTTGGAGCAAGTAACATAAATACACTGACTGCATATGGGAAGGGAGTTTTTATATGGTAGGTGTAACTGTAAGGAGGGCTTGGTATTGCTAAATGAATACTTCAAGCAAATGTCTGGTAAGTTCTTCACTGGCAGTTTCACTTGTGAGTCATGTTGCACAGTCCCCAACCATGCCCCTCTCTATTTATAAAGTCATGCCTTGCTATATCTGACTAAAGGCTAAATAAGCCTTTCAAGTTGTGGAGAGGATTCTAGTGGCACAGTGTGGGAACCAGGGAATAATTTGGAGGAGCAAGGGAAGTCAGAAAGGACATGACAAATCACTGCATGCTGACTGCCTTCTGAAGACCAGATCAAATGTGCTGCTAGGCTTTTCCACCATGAAAACATCCAGGAGGCAGGGCTGGATGGCTTCAGTCTGCTGGGCACAAGGTGGAGAAAGAAGAGTAGACTGGAGGTTTGTCTGAGCCGAGCCCCTGCAGGTGTTCCAGGATGTGTGGAGGAGCACGGGGAGGTTACTCCAGGGAAGCATGCCAACAAACTCAACACCCAGTGGTTTTCTCTCTGTGCACAGTGCCTGCAGGGAGGCTGAAGAGCTGCTGGAGCTGCTCTCTGCAGTGGCTATGGAGTGGAGCATCAGTGGGGGTCCCTGCTGGCATCTGCCCTGGCTCCTGCCCCACAGGAAGCCCTTTCTGGGTCACTGCCCCCTGGCTGGCTGTGGCTGGGGGGTGCCTTGGTGCTGACAGGACTCAGATGTGCAGGACAGCAGGGACACATCACCAGGGCTGCATCCCCCTCCCCAGGGCTCCTGCTGGAGCTGCAATAAAGCGTGTTTGCAAATGCTGATAACATAGTGGTTATCAAGTACGTGCAGGATGGGGGAGATGAGACAAAAGGACATGAGGTACTGCACTGGGAAGCACAGCAGGGGTGCCACTAAAGGCAGACAGAAGAGTCCTGACCTGTTTTGTCTATCTCCTCTTCACAGACAATAGGCAAGGAGGGACAAACAAATCTAAATTGCTTTTAAAGAGCGGTTTGGATGAATGCATGATCTTATTTTTTCCCCGTCAGTCGTTTTTCCATGGTGGTCATCTGCAAATGGCTGGGCAAATAAGAGATGAGGGCTGAATGCAGAACACATGTACACCCTGAGTCTGCCTTTGCAGAAGCAGGGCCTCATCACATGTAATGGTTACCTGGAGAGACAAATGCCATTACTGCCAATGTCCCCCCCTTCCTCCTTCTTTCTCCCATTCTATATAATGACATGATGTCATATGGTCTGGACCATCCCTTTGGTCAGTTTGGGTCACCTGTCCTGGCTGTGTCTCCTCCCAGACTCCCATTCCCCCCCAGCCTCCTCACCAGTGTGGCAATAGAAACAGCAGAAAAGGCCTTGGGTCTGCGTAAGCCCTGCTCAGCATTAGCAAAAACATCTTGCTATTATCAACCCTGTGTTCTGCACAAATCCAAAACATAGCCCCATACCAGCCACTGTGAAGAAAATTAACTCTACCTCAGCCAAAACCAGCACCTTGGAAAGCAGATCAATGGGGTTACAGCATCCCCTGTTTCTGAGACTTTGGTGACTGAAGGAATTGGTTTTTTTTCCTGCTCACCTCTTTCTGTGTGCAGGAGCTAACTGCTTTCTGCTGGACATGGTTTGGCTCTGAAGGACTTCGCAGGAAGCCAGGCTCTTTCCTGTCCAGCTCAGCAAGGCAGCACTGCCATAGTGTTCACTCACCTATCCTGAGTGCCTTCCTCCAGAGAGGTTTTGGAGGTCTGAGCACCATGGGGGCAGCATTTGGAAGTAGTCACATGGGACAGTACAACTACAAAGGAATGGTGTTTCATTCATTTGAACCAGAGGAATATGTTTGTCTGATCTTGCAGGGCATGAGGAGCAGGTTTGTGAGGTTGACAAGGATGCCCACACATCTGTGGGAGTGCCAGGAGCACAGGCCAGAGTCCCAAACTCCCAGTCTCCTCTCAGGAGTAAAGCCAGCCACCTCATCAGCCACTGCTAGCAAAATGCCCTGCTCAGTAAGCTTCACCTGTGAGCTTGGCTCAGTGAAACTTTTTTAGATCTGTATCCCCCAAGTTTCTTCACAGTGCCCATCATCTCTGACCCAGGGCAAGTGGGGGAGCAGGTGAGTGTCAGTGCTGGGGCAGAATCTGACAAGCTCCACAACCAGCTCCTTTTCTGCTCCAGAAACAGCCTTGGCCCTCTTCAGTGGCAAAATCAGCACATAATTTCCCAGAAAAATGGCTGATGCTTACAGTGATGTTCCTGGACATGGATGGCTCATTTTGTGTGGAGTGGCAGGGACAAGGGGGTCAGGACACCATGGCGGATTTTTGCAGGGGGAAGCATGGCTCACAGGAGGCTCAGGGTGGATTCTCACCAGCAGGCTGAGGAGATGAAAGCCAACCTGACACTGCTTTCCAGAGCCAACAGGTTCCCCGTGGTGAGTGGATAATTCATTATAAACAATATATGCAGATGTCAGCATTCTCTAGGGGAGCAGCTCACAACTGGTGCACAGGTTCATTTCAAGAGCATCCATTTGTCAAAACCATTCTCAAGATAATTTCTGGTACCTCAGAGGGATGCTGTGTTTCAAGCTGGGGCTTCTCCCACTGGGCACAGGTTTTGCTTGCTCCCCATCCCCTGAGAACCAAAATCTGAGTGCCAAGCCTTGTGACAGCAGAACTGAGGTACCCTTCTTGTAGGGATGCTGCAGGATCCATAGCTGCTTTTTGATTGCAGCTGGCCTTTTTGGTGACTGTCCGTGTGAGGAGGCTGCTTTGCTGGAGTGGGTTAGGATTGGAGAGCACTAGAGGGGACAAACAGGTGCCTGGAGACAAATGCATTAAAATCTTAATCTGGAGAGACCTGGGGAAATGGCTGTAGTGTTTGCTTTTCTGTATTTTAAATCACTACTGGGTTTGCTGAACAGCTGGATTTCCTCCCAAGAAGGGATGAGGAAACCCTGAAGACGCGATGGGTGGTATTACAAAGTGCTGTGTGATGGGAGGGGCTGCAGATACACACCCTGCTCCCCGCCAAGGTAGGCTGGTGCTTTAACTGCACAACTGGAGGAGGCTTGGGCTGGTGGGTGTGTGTCGCCAGCTGGGCATGCAGCAGGGCCGGGGGATGCAGGACAATGCCAGACCACAGGCCAAGAAGGGCTGACGTCCAGCTCGGATGGCTTCGCAGCGGTGCTAACAGAAGGGCTGAGCCCCTGCCGCAGGGCTGTCCTGCCGCCCGCAGCCACCAGCGGGTCACCGGCATGCGCCTCACCCTCCCCAGGGTGTCCTGCATTTCCCTGCTTTGCAGCAGCATTTCTTCCAGGTCCCTCCCACAGACAGAGCCGGGGGGATGCCGAGGTTATTTACCCAAACCCAGAAAGTCCTTTTCCCAAAAGAAAACTGCGAAGCTGGTGAGCGGTCGGTGGTGCTTAGCACGTATGTGTGTGCTCAGGCTGTTGGCCGGGGTTGCTACCAAGGCAAAGGAAGGGGCACGATAAGACTTTAATCTCCCTCCTCACTGGGGGATAAACGAGCCCTGACTGCGGTGGCATTTCCCAGCCCGGTAGCCAAAAGGATGATCACACGCCTTTCTCTAGCTGCCGAGAGCTGCTCTCAGGGGGTTTGCACATCTGCAGACTCCAAGGGGTTAAAAATAGATCCTACTCCGCTGATGGCACATTTTATGTCCATTTAAAGGTGTGCCATGCATTTCCATCCTAACAGTCCCCTGTGAGACCTGAGCAAATGCCTTCATGGTGCTGACATTTTGTTCAAGGCTCTTTCTCTTTCCTAAGCTCTCGGCTGCCAGGGCCGGCTCCCCACTTTGAGTGCTATTTCGGGGGCTGCGTTTGCCCCCGGCTGCCCTGCTCTGAACGAGCAACTGCAGCGTGATTGCTGGCATGTCTGTGGTGCTCCTGCCACAGTCCTGCCCCGACACACAGTCAGTAGATAATAGGTTTACATATCCGAGCAAGTCAGGCAGCTGCTCTCTAAATGAGTNTTTTTTTTTTTTTTTTGATAAGTCAGAGAATACCTTATAGAAAAGCACCATCCTTTCTGCTCCTTGTTCGTGTTGGCCATGTGGGATGGTTTTGCTGCCTTTTGGGGTAATCACCCCAACAGCGTGTCACCTGGCACACGTGTTCCTCCAAGCGTCCTCCGTGTGTGCTATAGCAAACACCTGGGGCTGGAGCTTTGTGCTCCAGCCATCCCCGCTCGTGTGACCCCCAGCCCTGGTCAGCATTGTGGGTCAGGGAATTTCCCACACATGGCTCCTGAGGCCAAGGAGGCTGCTTAGGATGTGTGGATGGGGTGATTATAGCACCCAAAGGGGCACCTGAGCATATTTGGAAGAAGCAAAAGCAAAGAGGAGATGCTGTGGGTTCTGCTGTGGAGAGGAGCAGTGAGTGGGGGCTGGCGTGGTGGCACTGGTCTGCACCCTTTGAGGCATGTGCTGCTGCTGCACTGTCAGGGAGAGGCAAGCAGGGAGCAAGGCAGGAGTCCATGGCAGGGGGATACCAGCAGGTTTCCTTCCCAGAGTGATGCTGGCAGGAGCCGTGTGCTGCTTGAAAAGGGGTTTTCTCTGCTGGCATCCACCAGGTCATGCACAGACCAGGCCACCACCTCATGCCATATGAAACCCAAGAAGGCTTGGATAATCTCCAAAGGGTGGATGAAATTCCCATATCAAGCAAGCTTCACTGTGGCTCTGCCGAAGTTCGGGGAGGTTTGCCTTTGTGGGAGGACCTGGGTTCTTTTATAAGGGACTCCATTCCTCCCCCAGGAGCCCCCAGCCAGTCAGCGTGGCTGAGGCCATATTAGGGATGCCTCTCCCTTAGCCTGAACTGCGTGTTTCCACCACATTCCCCATAGGAAGGCTCCCTGCAAGGTTCCCCCTGCACTGTCTTAAAGAGGCAGCGAAGGCAGCATCTCTGGGGTGAGAGGCCAGGACAACAGGATCCCATTGCTTGTCTTCCAAGCCAGCACTCATCCCAAATGGGTGTAAGTGAGGACAAGCCGAGGTGCCAGCAGGGAGAGAAGGGGGAGCTGTCAGCCTGTGCCCAGCCTACTGCTTGTGATTTTCCAGCTCGGCTTCTTTGCCTTCCTCACCACAATTTCCCCTTTTTTTTCTGCTGGCCCTGTACAATTTTGGAAGAGTTTAGAAACTCAGCTCAGCAGCTGAGCCCTGTTTAGAGCTGAACTCCTGATGTGACTGGATTTATTTGGGATGAAATTTTGCAGGCCCCCATGCAGAGGCTGGGACTCCTGTTCACCTGTAGGATACTGCTGAGGGCAGGAAAACCCCTCTCAGGAACTCCCTGCATAGTTTTTTTCTTCTTCCCATTATGGCATCCTCCTCCACCCCCTGTGCTCATCAGTATATGGGGAGTCTTTTGGGGCTGCTGCTCTAGGAGGTCTGGGGAAGAACTTCAAAAACTAATGTTTTTGGGAACTGGTGCTAGAGGTGCTTCAGAAAAAAATGAGATAGCTGTGGCAACCTTCAATGAATGATCTCAAAGCACATGGTCATGGCATTGGGATGCATAAAAGGAGTTTATGTTTGGATGAGGGTTTTTTTTGTGTTGAAGACCCACTGGTTTCCAGGGGGAGGAACAATGAGATTAGGTTACAGAGATTTCACAAACTGACAGTGAAATCAGCCCAGAGTCAGCACTGAGCTGCCAATAATTTGTGATGTTTAAAACCAGATTCGGTAATATGAACTTGAGCTAGACTTGTTCCCAAGCCTTCCCACTGCAAATTCTGTGAAGTTTTTTCAAGCATTAAATTATTTTCTACAGATCATTTGTTATTACCCATCAATTTAATGCTTGGGAAACTGATCCATCACTGTGTAGGCTGCTGTTAGATGCAGGACTGGCACTGGGCCACCATATGGGTAATTGTGAGGCATGCAGTTTCCTATGCTGGAAGAAATATCCCAAAGCCATAGAAACAGCTTCTGTCCACATCACCCAGAGGCTGACTCTAGCCCAGCAGTGATGGTCTGAAGGACTGATCTTTCAGAACTCATCATTTCAGCAGCACTTCCTTACTCCTGTGAGATAGGGAATAAGTCACAGCACAGGTGTCTCTGTTTTGCCCCCAAAATTTAAGTTCTCTCAGTGACAGATGGGCTCTCAGATATAGCCTTTAAATGGTGGAGATTTTAAATCCCTTGCTTGTGGCAAATGCTGTACCAGCCTCTTGGGTGTCCTCCAGGGCCAAAAGAAGGAGAGGATGGTGTACTTGGGATTGAAAAAGGAATATGAGCATAAACAACAGCAAAAAATGTAATCCTGACCAGTGGCCAGACGGCTGCCCCAGAGCTCCAGAAGGAAGGGACTATGAGCCAAGGGCAGTCTTGGTTAGCCACATGAGCTTGAGATAAAGCTGAAGAAAATATGTTGGCTCAGATACTTCTCCATCGCCTGTCTCTCCCTGAGTGGCTGCACTTGGGCTGCCTCCTGCCTTGACTTGTGGAGGTGGATTCCTGCAGGTGTTACTCAGGCCACAAACTCAGCAATGTCTTGCACATTACAAGTGACTGTGTTGGACTCTGCCACTCAGAGCATGATGCAGGTCTGCCTTGATGAACTTTTTGGGAACAAGATCCCACCACAGGGTGAACTGCCTCAATCTCTCTTTATCCTTTCTTTCAGGGGAACTTCATAAAGGACACAAGTTATTCCTGACATTCAAAACCCATTTTCAGACTGGGTTGCATTTTCAGACTGAGTTTATTTGTTTTGAACCATCCGCCTTAAACATGGTGAAGGAGAAGTGGATGCAAGTGCCCACAGTGGCCCCAAGCCTCTAGGTTGGAGGAAATACATGTGGACTTTTAGAGAGCAGCCAACTCTGGATTTACTCCCCATTCATTAGCCTCTTGGGAAAAAGAGATGTGGGGAGCAGTCACCTTCACATGTGCCCACACCCCACTGCTGGTAAGGAGCTGTGGGAAACCCACATACATCATGAAAACACTCAGGCTGTAGCTGGGAGTGGGATTCCTACCCTGCCCGTGGAGCTGCATACCTGGAAGCCAATTCCTTGCCTTGTTCATGGGACAGGCAGCTGCTGGGCAGAGACCCAGGGGTCACCAGTGAGCCCGCTGGTCACTAGGATGGCTCTAGCAGGAGATAAAAAGGGAAATATCTCCCAGTTCTCCTGCCTCTTACTCAGCTGGCATGCAAACTTGGATTTTTCTCAGACTGAGTAGGCAGCCTGCAAATGTGTTGCCTTGACAAGCCCCCATTGCTGCAGGCTGTAAGATCTGCCCCCTTGCTGGGACCCACTTGACCAATCAACAGTGGTGGACAACCTTGCAACCTTAAGGAGCCAGGAAAAAAAAAAAGGAAAAGAGGAGCTGATAGCAGTATGGTCTTTATTCTTTGCTACTCTAACAATTTAAAACTGGGAGCTGAGCTGTGTTCACACCACGTGGTATGAACAGTCAGCCTCACTGGGTGCCCAGTCCAAGACTCAGGACTTCAGAAGCCAGAAGACACTCAGGGGTGGGAAATGCCTCTCCCTGCTCCTGACCACATTCCTAGCACACAATCTAAGGAGATACATCTCTCTTTTCATCTTTTAGCAAGGTGGATGGAAAGCATGGACCTTTGACAAGACTCAGGAGCTGCTAAGGTTGCTGTGAACTCTGCTGCTGTGGGTGCTTGGGGGCACAGCCACTCAGGTGTAATAGCAAAAAGCTTCAAGCTGCTCCAAGAAAAATGTGAGACTTGCACAAATAACAGGATTTGTGATCAAAGCTGCCAGAGAGGGGTATCAGGGCTTCCCCAGCAGGTTGCAACTCACAGCAGCTCTGATCAAGTTTCCCACTAGGGTCAGGCAGTTCTTGGAGACTTCTGCAGCCATGTGCACTATGCTGACTAACCTGCTCCTAAGAGCATTTGAACCAGCTCTTCTGATCCTTCTCCCATGACAGCGTTACCCTGTGGGCAGCTGGTGTAGACCTAAAAAGGATAATAGCCCATGAAACCAAAGAACCTGCGTGTGCAGGATTAACCAGGCTACAATTAACAGCGTGATGGCTTGTTTTGTGAGGCGATTGGGACAGCTACCTCCAGAATTCGGCAAAGATTCACTGATCTAGGTGGAAGCAGAGTTTACAGGTCTAGAAAGATTGTGTTTTTCCCTATCTGGCAAAATTTTCTTGCTGATTCGGAGTTTATGCTGTTAAATACTTCAAAAATGCATTTCCCTTCAAGAAGCAGCTTATTTCTTTTATCTGGTTTCTTTCTCCTCCAGACTTTGCCCAAGCAAACTCAGCAGCCCAGTTTCAGACTCTGACAGCTCCTAATTCGGCTGGAAGCCAGTCTGAAAGATGTGTTGACATGTAATTTTTTCATTCCTACTGCATATAAACTGTCCACTATTCCCCTTATTTCCTGGAGCTTGAGAGAGGTGCAACAGCAAAAGACTGCAAGTCAAAACCATGTGTAAATTACCTATGTGATCATCCAGTGTTTTTCTGGACCATACTCTGCAAAATAGCATCCATGTTTGTTTTTCATTACCTGCTACTTTTTGCATAAAACTCAGGCTATCTCTCTGCTCTTGACTTTGCTGTGATTTTTTCAGACAGAAATAAGGCTGTTTTCCAGCCCAGACTGCTGTCCTCCCTGGTGGGAAAGATGCTCCCATTCATTTGGGGGTAGTGGAGGGAACTGGGACTCCTGGGGTTTGGCATCAATCAGTCATCTGTCATGGATCTGGTCAGAAACTCTTGACCTATCTGGCCACCTGGTTTGCTACGTGTAGAAGAGCAATAATGCAGATTAAGAGGCATCCTCAGGGGAAAAGTGCTTCAAAAGGAAAAAGCGTGTTCAGAATTTCAGCGTTATGATTCAAATGGTGTCTATTTCATTTTTTAATGAAGGTAAAATGCAGCAAAGTATGCAAGGGAGGAAATTCTAATGTTAGTATCAGGCTCATAAATGTTGTACTTCCTCATTTAGGAATCATTTAATAACTGGCTATTCTCAGTACATGGAAGTCTCTGCCACGAGGTATTGAAGCCAAAACTCATTAGGATTAAATTAATAATAATGTTTATACAGCAACACTGAGAATATCCAGAGCTGCTGTGTCGAGGACGGGGAATGATTCTTGTCTGGCACACCTAGAGCTGCTTGGCTGTAACTGGAGGGGTAAGGGAGGAGCTGCTCTTCACCCGGGACGTCTCAGCATCCCGCCCTGCAGCTGCCGAATGTCTCTGGAGCAGGTTTGGGATGCTGGGCGCTGTTTCCTGGCAGTTGCTGCTCTGTATGTGTCAAGATTAGATTGTGGCAGGGCGTGGGGAAGGTGCCTGGCAACCCCATCCAGGCTTTTGCTTGCATCACCCCCAGGTAATGTGTGAGGCACAATATCAGCTCTGCTGGGTGTCTCTGCACACTTCTGTCACAAGTCTTCTTACACAAGTGGTTTCCAAGTCTTGCAGCTGCCCCTTCCCCTGGCATTATGGGATGTACATGCAAACTGTTGGATTGGGATGGTTGCAATGTGAAGGAGAAACTTGATCAGGAGTGTGAAGGTGCAGTTTACCCCATACCACATGGGCAGCGGGAGCTCCTTGTCAGGTCAGCAGGAGTACTAAACCTGTGCAGAACAATGGAGAGGATGGGTGGAGGCAGCTGCTAACAACACCCTGTTAATCATGAAAAATTGACACCTTGCAGGCTGTTGTGAAGATTAGGTGCCTCCTCTGAGGAGTGCAGAGTTTAGGGGGAAAAAATTGCAGAAAATGGGAACTCACAGACTCTGTGCCGGGATCTGGAGCCTGTCATACTGGCATTTCCTGTGTGATGGATGAGACATGGATTAATGACTGGGCAGTAAGTTTATGAGCACCCCAGGAGAAGTTTGGTTCTGAAAAAGGCAATCCCTTCCTGACAGAGAAGCCACCAGAGAACATCCAGATACCTCTGATGCAATTGTGTCTTTTTAAACTTGTGTCGTGGTTCAGCCCCAGCTGGCAACTCAGTACTGTGCAGTCCTTCCTCAATCCCCTCACTCCTTGGTAGGATGGGGAGGAGAAACAGGAGAAAAGAACAGGTAAAACTTGTGGGTTGAGATAAGAACAGCTGAATAATTGAAATCAAGTAAAATATAATAATACCAATTATAATAATAACAATAATAACATATAATGATAGCAATAAAAATGAGAGGAAGAGAGAGATAAAACCCAAGAGAAATTGTAATGCTGCACAATGCAATTGCTCACCATCCACTCACTGATGCTCAGCCTACTCATGAGCAGTGATCAGTGGCTCCTGGGCAACTCCCCCCAGTTTATTGACTGGGCATGATGTTCTGTGGTGTGGAATATCCCTTTGGCCAGCTTGGGTCAGCTGTCCTGACCGTGCTGCCTCAGCTCCTGGTGCACCTGCTCCCTGGCAGAGCATGGGAAACTGAAAAGTCTTTGATTTAGAGTAATCAGTGTATTACCAACATTATTGTCATACTGAATCCAACATGCAGCACTGTACTAGTTACTAAGAAGAGAATTATCTCAGCTGAAACCAGGACAACAGGGAACAGAAGTCCTTTGGGAACGACTGATACTATAAAATATGTGGAAAGAACAGCAGCATTTTCATAACCACAAGTGACCAGCTAAAACTGTCCAGATTGGTTCAAAATGACTTTTTGCACAAAATAACACTTTATAAAAGGAAAGGAAATTCTGCAACCCCCAGACCTTGCCTGTTCATGTGAAATCCACTTACATCATCTGCCCATCTAGACTTATCACGGTACCAGAGTAAGAAAACAGGGTCCAGGTTAATTGGGGAGCAATCTGCTCTCCTCTCTAGACAGCACTGCTACAGCTGCTTTCTCTAGTGCTGTCTTCAGTTACAGGTGTTTTTAAACCTATTGTTTAGGTTTTTTATTTTCCAAGAAAATGTTATTTTTGTTATTTTCCAAGAAATACCCTCTGTTACAGCAGGTGGTGCTGAGGACATTGCTGGACCCCAGTGGGACCCACTGAGGGCAAAAGGAGAAGCCACCAGGGACAACCCAGATGCCACTGGAGGCCTCAGTGGGGAAAATAAATGAGCCAGGCAGCTCCCAAATGTAATCCTCAGGATAGCACTGGGTGGAGGCACAAAACTGCTGCATCTGCCTGGTTTTATTCCAGTGAAGTATGCAGGCCAGACTCCTGCATGTTTGCCTTGGGCAGGGCACAGTGAGTGTCATGGCATGGAGACAAGGAGCTCTCAGGAGCTCCTCTCTTGTTTTTGAGGCTGAGTGGAGGTGGGTGCCCTGCTATTTCTGTGCCTCTCTTCCCAATAAATACACTGCCCAGACTCTCCTCCCTAGTAGCCCTATCACCCCCTACCCCTGAGAGCAGCAGGCAGGGCTGAAGGGAGCCGGGGAAGTTAGGGTGGGTTTTAAAAAGGAACTTAACAGGTTTATGGATGCAGATCTGCAACGTGTCTGCCTGCAGCACCAGGCACTGGGTGTCACTGCCATTGGCCTCTCCTGACTGCGTTCTCCTGAATCGCAGAGGGACGCACTGGATTTCTCCAACATCCCGCTGTCACTGGGCTGTTGACATAACTGCAAGGGCTGGGGGGCTGTGAGGGCTGGAGGGAGATATCCAGGTGCTTCTGCAAAGGTCAGGCAACATCTCTCTCCCCCTCACTTGTGCCTGGGTACCATGGGTTTGGAAAGCCTGAGGCAGTACACGCTAAAACGAGGCTAAATACTGCTCGATCTGAGCATCGATTAAACTAAGTCAATTTGGTCATGTTAGCTGTATCGAGAATTCCATCACTGCCGCACAGGCAGAGGTGCTGTATGTAACACCCGCCTCCTCACCTTAAAGCCACCAACAGTTTTGTTTCACGGGAAAAGTCAGGGCCAGCGTTTCCCATCCCGGGAATCCGTGCCAGCTTGTGTTTTTATCATTTGTGTCAGTCAGGGGACGCACAGGGCAAGGCAAGGAAAAACACTGTTTGCTTCCTTATTAGGAAAAGAAAAGAAAAGAAAAGAAAAGAAAAGAAAAGAAAAGAAAAGAAAAGAAAAGAAAAGAAAAGAAAAGAAAAGAAAAGAAAAGAAAAGAAAAGAAAAGAAAAGAAAAGGAAAAAAAAAAAAAAAAAAAAAAAAAAGCAAGAAGGGAACCGCTTCCCAGAACTGTTTCTGAAAATCCGTCAGTGCCCCCGTGTGTCGGAGCGGGGGCTGGCGAGGAGGCCGGAGAGCCTCTGTGCAGAGCCTGCGCATGGCAAAGGAACTCAGGTTTGCAGGTGTCCAAAATAGGGCGCCGGCAGCCCGTCGGGCTGCGGGCGGGGCCGGGCCGGGGGATCGCGCTGTCCTCTCCCAGAGCGGGGTTGTGAAGTCAGCGCGACGCTGTAGCAAAGGCTCTGCAGCAAAACACTTTCAAGGACAGTCGTGTCCCACAGGGGCACGATTCGCTGCGATGCCCTAAATACGGTGCGTGAGAGAAAGAAATATCCAGAAATCGCTGAAGAGCCGAGGGTTCGTGTCCGTGTGCGGACAGGCAGAGGGCGGAGGGCGGCTACAGAGGCCGCCCCGGTTTTTGCATTTGTCTCTAAAGCGTTTCGTATTCCCGGAGACGGCGGCCTCCCAGCGCAGGGCTGGATTAGGCGAATCCTGTTCTGGCGACGAGTTTTTAAAGCAGATTAGTGCAAAATGGAGAGAGGTCTCTGTTGTTGCAGAGGCGTTCGCCTCCCTCCGGCCGGCTCCGGCTGCTGCCCATCCTTTGCTCTCACAGGAGCGGACCGGGAGGTAGCAGCTCCCCCGCGGTTTCCCCGTGGTTTCCCCGGGATGCTGCCGCAGAAGGCGCTGCTGCTGCCTCAATTCTGACGCCCTGCACGGACTCGCTGGGTTTCAAAGCGCCCCGACAGGCGCCCAACAGCGCCAGGCTGCCCCTCAGCCGGGCTTTGCCGGAGCCTCACTTGGTGCAGGGATCACCGGGGCCCCAGCACCCCTACTGCTGAGCCCAGGGCTGCGGTGCTTTGGTGTATTTATTATTTATGTTACATTTGATTTAATTTTCATTCCCTCTCACTCTGTTCCCTGTGCCTCACGGCTCCGTCCCCCCGCCCCAGGCGCCCCCCCCGCTCGGGGCGGGGCCGGACGCCGCTGTTTGGATTTAAACGTAGCAGCGGGAGGGGGCGGGCTCGGCCGGCGGCTCCCGGCTCCAGGCTGCGGCTCCCGGCTCCGCCATGGTGGTGCCGGCGCGGCGGGTGAAGACGGAGTACATGAAGCGCTTCAAGGAACCCAAGTGGGAATCGTGCGGCGCCTGCTACCTGGAGCTGCTGCACTACCGCCTCAGCCGCCGGCTCCTGGAGCAGGCGCACCGGCCCTGGCTCTGGGACGGCTGGGAGCAGGACAGCGGCAGCGGCGGCGGCAGCACCGCCGGGTCCCCTTNCCCGGTAGGGAGCGCGGCGGTGGCGGGGGGGGCACGCGTGTCCGGGGCGGTCCGAGCCCCCTCCCCGCGGCGGGGCCGGGCTGCCCTGCCCTTCCCCGCGGGGCTTGGCACGGATGGCTCTGCCCGGGCCGCCCTGCCGCAGCTTGGATCCCCGATCCGGGGGACGCCCGGGCCCGGCGGGGTGACCGTGCGGGGGCGCCGGTGGCCTGGCCCGCCTTTCCCGCCCCCAGGACATGGCCCGGGGGTGGAAGGGCCCATCAGCCGTGCCCCGCTGCCTCCAGCCGCATCCTCGCTAGGCCTGCGGGAAGCCATGGCTACGGCATCGGAGGTGTCTCTTTAAAGAGCCAAGTGGTGGTAATTCTCATCCTGAGTCATAGCCTCTTATGTAAACTGTTGCCATGGGAGCCGAGCATCTCTGCAATTATATAAGCAGGTTCTCCGGCAAAAGCAGCGGCAAGTTGGACTGTATGCCGGTGGCTGGCTCATAATGCAATTGCTTTTCTGCATCTGCACATGTAATCTGTCTCGGTTGAGCACTCGGTTCTTAAAGCTACCTGAGGTTTGGTCTTGGGTGCGCGGCTGAATGTGGTCAACTTCGTAGTCTGAACAGGTGCTGAGCTGGTAACATTTTGTTCTCTTCTAGCACAGAGTAAATCCCTTTTGATGTCTCACGCTCTAAGAGAGTGGTTAGGCAGACAATAACACTGTCAAGCTTCCCAAGCTGGTATTTTTTTATCCCATAAGATATAGTTTCTAGTTTCTTACCTATAGTGAAAGAATAATGTATCTGGCAGCCATTGATTGGTGTTTTGAAATGCCTTTTGAATCAACTGTCTCTCTGTTGTACAGTAGCAGGGAAAATCCTTGAGAACTGTTCAGTTTAGCCTCATGCTGCCTGTTTGTTGGGCTTTTTTTTTTTTTTTTCTCTCCCCTTTGGTGTTAGATGTGCTTGTTTGGAGTGGGGAAGCTAATCTGCTCCAATGCCCTTTGGGGCCTGAGCTTTCCAGACCGATCTGTATTCTGATATTCAAGACTAAACTGCATTCATTGACTTTAAGAATACCACATTACACAAAAGCTTTAGCTATGCTGTCATCTGTTCCAGAGGTCTGGTGTTTCAGAGCATATTAGTGATGTGGGGTTCTGCGGTGAGCTGGGTGGGCCTGTGGTACCTAGGTCTCACATAGGGTGCACATGGCTGCTGGAGTAATACACTCCACCTCCCCAAAGCTGTTCTGATTTCAGCTGGAATAATTTTATGCCAGGTAGCTGGTACAGTGCTGTTGGATTTAGTATTAGAATAATGTTGATAACACACTGATGTTTTTAGTAGTTGCTCAGCGATACTTACCCTAAATCAAGGGCTTTTCAGTTTCCCATGCTCTGCCAGGGCACAGGTGCACCAGAAGCTGTGAGGAAGCACAGCCAGGACAGCTGACCCAAGCTGGCCAAAGGGATATTCCATAGCCAGAAAGTCATGCCCAGTGTATAAAATGAGTGGAGTTGCCCAGGAGCCACCAACTGTGCAGCACAGGTTTCTCTTGGGTTTTATTCTTCCCTTTTTATTACTATTATTATACTTTATTTCAATTACTGAGCTGTTTTATCTCAACCCATGAGTTTTTCTGATTCTTGTTCCCATTCTGCTGCAGAGGGAGGGAGTGTGTAGCTATGCAATACTTCATTGCTGGCTGAGGTTAAACCACAACAGCTGTGCAGTGATGGAAGCACCCCAGCTCACCAGTGTGTAACAGAATATTAGTGGGACTAGTTTTGCTTTCCTCAATCAGGGCATGAGGAAGTTAGACTGGGAGCATGTGTGGAAGAACTGCGTAGTATCTCAGTGAGAAGAACTAGGGAATTGGAAAAGATCAGGGAGTGGTTGCATGGGAAAAGGGGATGCTCTCTAAAGGCTTGACTTTTAGTGAGAGGAGGTGGAAGCTGTTGGAGCTGCACTCAGAACCTGGCATTCCCAACTTTGCTGGTGCACTTTGAATATATACAAACCTGGGACAGTTGTGGTAGGGACCTGAATTTCTTTTCATTCTTCCTGTTGAGCCTATGGATAGAGCACATAAACCTGCTACAGTCTAATGGCACCACTGTTGCCAAGGCTAGAGACTGCTGGCCAGGGTGCTCTGCTCACTCGTTAGCCTNTACCCAACATTTGGTCTCCTTAGTAACTTATGGGGAAAAAATTCTTTAGAGAGGAAAAAAACCAAAAAAACCTAACCCCCAACACTCCTCTAGGGAAAGAACCAAGTGGAATTACTTGGTAGTCTGGTTCTGGTAGGGACTTGGCAGGTAAGAACAGCTTGCTAGCTGTGCAGACACTGTCTGTGGTCAGTGATGGTGTCTGTGATTGTCCAGTGTGTCCAGTTGTGTCCTCAGTCCTGCAGCAGTGCCAAAGGGACTGTGGAGCACCAGTGGCTGGCCGGGCTGCAGGATTTTGGACAGCTGTGCTTCTGTAACTGATACACCTTTGCCATGGGTGCTGTAAGGGAATGCCTAAAATTCTGCTAGGTCCTTGCTATTTTATACTTATAGTGGGAGAAAAATCTGTGCTTCACATTCACTTCTTGGCCCAATGGTTTAGGATAAATATTTTTTAACTTCTGCAAGTATTTAAGAGCTGTTCTAAGTCTTTAGCAAAAGGACTGAAAACAACTCTTAGGCAGCTGGATTTAGTGGATATTTATTGTATCTTAATGCACATATAATATATAAGGAGGTGACTCATTTAGTATTGGACAATCATAAGGATGTATTTTTCTTCTGCTTAGTCGCTGGCTAATTAAGGCATGTGGAGGATATAACATAGAAACTACCACTCAAGCTTCTACTATTAAACTGCCTTCTTTTTTTTTTTTTTTTCTTTTACTCTGAAAACTTAATTACACTGAAGTACTGTGGGGGTTGCTGAGCGTGCTCATGTTGATGACATCTTTTCTGAATCTGACATCCACCCACATGCTGGAACATCCTAGCTGTTACCTGGCTACTGCTGCTTCCTGCTGTTTTGTGGGGAATCTGATTTCTACCTGAGTGGTATTGACAGTGCTTGTTGCACTGGTCATGGCTGGTCGGCACTAATGTTATTTAGTATCTGAGGCAAACACAATTCATAATGGAATGTGCTGCCCTGGTTTCCTCTTTCTCTCATTGAAATGAGCCCGTGTGTGTTTGTAAAAGCTGTGAATGCTTCTGGTGTGTGAAGAGGAAGTGGATGTAGGCAGCTTGACTTTAATGTTCAGTGGTGTTGGTCTAAAGCACTGCCAGTGTGAGCCCCTGGGGCAGCACGTGGGACAAAGGTGTTTTGTCACTGTGTTTTGCACTGAAGCTATGGCTGAGTGATACCAAGGTGTGCTCAGAGGCAACTTTGGGTTAATTTCTTCTGGCCCTCCATTTGCGGCAGCTGTTTGTGGGATTGTTCTGTGGAACGTGCCCAGGCACAGATGTGCTTTAAACATAATCCCACAAAATCTTGACCTAAATCAACTGGTGTAGTTGTGGTGTAGACACATCCTCAAAGCTGTCAACAGAACCCAGTGGTAAGTAGAAGACAGAAGCTCTTGGCAGCAGTGCTGCTGTCAGACCTGTTGCTTGTGAAATGACACTGCTGCACACACATGCAGGATGAAGGCATCTTTCAATCCTTATTGCCATTTTGCCTTCAGCATTTTTGTGTGGTGGTCTTAAGTGACAGCAGTGCCAAGCTGCCATCGAAGGAGTTGCCTCAACAGTATTTGGAAAGTGACTGATCTGGATTAGTGGAACTAAACAGAAGATCCAATTTCATATTTGTTCCCTGATCTTGTCTGTCATCCTGTTGCAGGTGCATTTGCTGGCCCATGTACATGGGAAGGAGCAGCTTGTGGTGGGGGAAGAAGGCAAGGGTGTCAATTCAGGGGTTTATAGTACTGTTATTCAAAGTTGTTCCCATTTTTTTTTTTCCTTTGGAAACAAGCTTTGCTATCAAGCCAATCCAGTAATTACTTTCCAAACTCTGCTGCAGATGAAGCTTTGTGAATCTAATCAGCTCTGAGCTGCTGTGTGGCTGCTAGCCCCAGTATTGCTTCACACAAGATCTGCCATGAAGAAATGATGTTGCAATCTGTTTCATCTGTGGTAACTTACTTTCTGCTCAGCTGTAGTTTGTGGATACCCACAACTGGTTATATAGTCCCTTCAAGTGGTGTAGGAGACCGGCCCCCATTTGGGGAGGTGTCAGTACAAAAGCAGGAAACTTCCAGTTCTGCCTGCAGCAATGTATGCACAAATTGCTTCTCCTGATGCTGAGGTGGTGCTGTAAGGAGCCAGCACATCTCTTTATAGAGAAACACTGCTGGCCCCTGTGACCTGGCCCGTGAGTATAATCAGAGGGCTGTTGATATCTACAGTAAGTCATCAGGGCCTTTTGAAATGGGGGTCCTGTCTGCCCCCCGGGGGTGCAGTGTTGTGGGAGAGAGCAACTCCCCTGGAGCTCTTCCCTCCTGAGCCATGAGCTGTTATGCAAGCGGGGAGGTGCAGCAGGGTTTAAGTGACCTCTTCTGGGCAGGAGCTTTCAGCAGCACTATTGGGTGGGCCTGACAGACTTGTTCTGCCTGTTAAGCACTTAATCCCCTCCTGTCCATCCAGCATGCTCTGCTTAGCATCCATGATGCAGTTTTGAACGTTTCTAGCTTTTCCCCTCTCCTGTCTAATCCCTGTAATGCTGCAAGCCAGTCAGTTCTGAATTTCCTGTGGCTGCTGGAGCTGGTGCTCTGCATGGGAAAGAGAAGATGAGGAGTTGCTGGTGCCTGGACTTCCTTCTGAGCAGCTGGGTCTAAGTCCTGCTGTCAAGTGCTGCTCTTCTGACTTTGTATGAAAAGTGTTGCCTAAGAAAATGGCTTGGATTTAAACTGTAGTTTTAAATAGAAGGCTTAAATAAGTGTTAGAGATCTTGTGCTTTCACCAACTGAGTTCTATGTAAATGCACTGTAGCAGTGGGCTCGTGGAAATACCTGCTCTAATAGCAGGTGCTCATAAGTGCTACAGTACACTCTGGGATACAGCATTTACTGTAAGGCTGTGCACAGGACTGTGTGTGCCATTTACCCATATGCTTTTATTGCTATTTTGGGACATGCTGGCTCGATCATTTCTGGACCAGCTGGAGCTATATCCTGGTGAGCAGCATCCCCAGGCATGGCTGTTGCCTTGTTTTTTAAAGCTGAACTATCCATGTAATTGCAGAGCCCCCACCTTCCTGTATTTTTAAGTCTCTAAATGCCACTTCTGCTGTTTATGAAGTCAGTGTTGCTCCAGCCTCCTTTGCAGAAAAGGAAGATGCCATTTTTCCCTTGAATGTAGGATGGAACAGCTTTCCAAAATGAAAGCACTCTTGTTGCAGAATTGACAGCAATATGTTCCCTTTCAGAGTTTAATTTTCTCAAAACAGTGTTTCCTTCTGATAATGGACCTAGGCAGTCCCTCTTTTAGAGTGGCTGCGTAGGGAGATGCTCAGATAATATTTTGTAAGGGGATAACTCTGTGCTGCCTGTTTGCAGCCATGATGAATGAGCTGCCTTGTTTCAGAGATGAAGCTATGTGTCCCAGAGCCCAGAGAAAACAAGCAAAACAAGTCTAATATGACACTGAGCTCACTGCTGCTTTGCTACCAGCCTTGTCTATAGTAACTGAAACTACAGCCAGCCAATATTTAGGTCTGTAAAATTCATCTAGCCTTTTTTACTCTCAATAATGCCACTACTTTGGCCTTGACTAATATTTTTTGGTTGTTTTGTGGTGTCATTCAACTGAATTCTTAACAAATGCAGCTCTAAATACTTTAATATTGCTGGCCACTCTTTACCAAATGCTCAGCTGTACTGCAGTATCACCTGTTGATGAATGCTACACCTGCACATCTTGGAATATGGGTATGGGTAAGCCTGGACAGCACCAGGGGGTAGTAATGGTGCTGGCCAGGCTAACAGCTAGCAAGAGAGCATAAGGCCTGCCCTAGGGGAATTCTGGGGCATGGAACAAGCCTTGATCTCTTTACCCTGCAAACATGGAGTGAGTGCTAGAGTAAGTGGAATCTTAATCAGTGTGCCATGCAGGTAACTTCTATTTCATCAGAACTGGATGGATGCAGAATTGAGATTAAAGCAGTGTCAGACTGGGCATGTACATGCTTGAAATCACAGCAATTTTCAGGAATGTTTGCTATTTTGTCACAGGATTGGCAAGCCCTTCTGCTTTTAATGATGAAGACAGCAGGGTTAAAACTGCACT
The DNA here is from genome assembly GCA_013399915.1 of Illadopsis cleaveri. NCBI lineage: Eukaryota > Metazoa > Chordata > Aves > Passeriformes > Timaliidae > Illadopsis > Illadopsis cleaveri. The sequence continues at coordinate 300,983 of VXBB01008836.1, read as the reverse complement.
ACCTGTCCATGGTCAACCTGTCAATATGTAAACAAACCCTAAACCAGAAAAACTCCCTATGACAGTGAAGGAATTCCTTCTGTCCATACCAGTGTATGCTGGTGGTGGCTGAATGTGCTGAGACTTGGAACAGAGGTGGCTTGGAGCTGGTCCCCACCAGAAGCAGTAATAGATGGTGTGGCACAAAAGTTGCGAGTTTGGTGTGTTTATGTCAGCAGAATTTGAGTGATCACTGTGTGAGTCTAGCAGAAGACAACATCTAATGATGAGACTTGAAAGGAATTGGTTACTAGTGGACTCTTATGGTCTTAGACGAATAAAAGGCTTTAGTTGCCTTATGCATAAAAACCATGGTTGGCCTAAAAGCCACAGGGATGTCAGATCACAGTGTCTGCTTGTGCCTGCCCACAAAGTTCAGGGGCCAGGTTCAATGTCTAGCATACACTCCCAGCTTGTCCACACTACTGCTGAAGACTTGCTGGATGGACAATGAAAACAGGGTTCTTTTTATGTACTTTTTCCATAGTCATATTTCACTTATATATGTAAGCAGTGTATTTGAGTAACTTGCTCATTGTAGAGTAATGGAATTGTTTTGGTTGGAAAAGACCTTTAAAATTGAATCCAGCCATTAACCCAGCGCTGCCAAATCCACAACTAAGCCATGTCTCAAAGTGACTCACCTACATGTCTTTAAATATCTCCGTGCATAGGAACTCAACCACTTCCCTGGGCAGCCTGTTCCAGTGCCTGACAATGCTTTTAGTGAAGACATTTTTCCTCGTATCTAGTGTTAACTTCCCCTGATGCAACTTGAGGCCATTTCCTCTTGTCCTGTCACTTCTTACCTGGAAGAGGAGACTCCCACCATGCTACAGCNGCCACAGGGATGTCAGATCACAGTGTCTGCTTGTGCCTGCCCACAAAGTTCAGGGGCCAGGTTCAATGTCTAGCATACACTCCCAGCTTGTCCACACTACTGCTGAAGACTTGCTGGATGGACAATGAAAACAGGGTTCTTTTTATGTACTTTTTCCATAGTCATATTTCACTTATATATGTAAGCAGTGTATTTGAGTAACTTGCTCATTGTAGAGTAATGGAATTGTTTTGGTTGGAAAAGACCTTTAAAATTGAATCCAGCCATTAACCCAGCGCTGCCAAATCCACAACTAAGCCATGTCTCAAAGTGACTCATCTACATGTCTTTAAATATCTCTGTGCATAGGAACTCAACCACTTCCCTGGGCAGCCTGTTCCAGTGCCTGACAATGCTTTTAGTGAAGACATTTTTCCTCATATCTAGTGTTAACTTCCTCTGATGCAACTTGAGGCCATTTCCTCTTGTCCTGTCACTTCTTACCTGGAAGAAGAGACTCCCACCATGCTACAGCCTCCCTTCAGGCAGCTGTAGAGAGTGACAAGGTGTCCCCTGAGCCTCTTTTTCTCCAGGCTAAACAACCCCAGCTCTCTCAGGTGCTTCTCACAGGACCTGTGCTCCAGACCCCTCCCCAGCTCTGTTGCCCTTCTCTGGATATGCTCCAGCACCTCAATGTCTTTCTTGTAGTGGGGGGCCCAGTACTGAACAAATGATTTGAGGTGTGGCATCACTGGTGACACAAACAAAGGAAAACTATTTTCTCCCTTTCACTATTGGGCAAGAAGATTGGCTCTTACGGAACAGTTGTTTCTCTGTGTTTTTATTAATTAATATTTTATGTAATGCTGATTCAGCCTTCAGTGATGATCTAAAACTGCAGTGATTCAGCCTTTAAATACTCTCACAAACCCTACTCTCCATACCAAGTGCCTGGAGGACTATTGCTGGCCCCTTGCTATGGAAAACTTAAATGTGTGGGATAAATGAGCCTTGTAGAGTAATGCCTGCAGAGTGTGGTATTTTAAACATGCAACATAATTCACCGATCAGGTAGCAAGGGTGATGTCTACCACTTTGTGGCTTTTTGCTTCACACTCTCCTCTCCTTCATAAGCAGAAAACTGTAACAAAGATACATGTATAAAGAGGGAGCTTGAAAATGAATCATCTTTTTCAGCAGAAGATAATATGAGGGTTTTAATATTGCACATAGTCTTATCAGACTTCATCTCTGACTGGCTAGCAGCATCTGTGTGGCATTCAGTGCTCCATCTGTTTGCTGTCTGAGAGATGCAAGGATGAAATAGTGAAGAGAGAATATCACTGGATACAGTGTTTAAGTTCTGCCTGGGGCAGTTGGTTATCTGTAACCTCACCAGTGAAAGGTGTTTTTAAGTATGTGAAAGCTGTATTGTCGTCATGAGAAGAATGAAGACATTTAAGCAAGGTATATGTCTGTTGCTAAGGAAGCAGTGACTTCTTGAATTTCTAAAAAAAGCACAGCTTCAATGATATATTGAGAGGCTGTGCAAATCAGACATTAATATGTTGTCATTGGGAACTTAAAGCATAACTTTTTTTTTCTTTAGAGAAAGAAAAAGAAGATCAAGAAAAGCAGGAGAAGGAAGAGCAAGAGAAACCTGCAGAACATGCTTCTGTGAAAGAAGCAGACAAAACCAGCCGTACAGGACGACGTCCAAGTCGAAGTGCCTTGTCCAGTCGTAATGATCGAAAATCAGCCAAAAGTCCCCAAAGGACAGATGCACCAAAGGAGAACAAACATCCATTTGCTCTGTATGGGTGGGGAGAAAGACAGACAGATACTGGGAGCCAGAAAACTCACAATGTCCGTGCTTCTGCTTCAGTAAATGAAGTAAGTAAGAGCTTCTGTTTGATTAAAAGGCAGTGACTGACTACTTAGTGCCTACAGATGTCTTAATATCTAGGTAAAATGTGTCAGGGGTCCCTTTATTTGAATGTATGGAGATTCCAGCAGTAGATTCTAGCAATAAACCTGAAGAGCCTTGAGATGTCCAAATAAGAGCTCTTTACTGTTGGTTTGGAAACTTCTCAGGTTTGATTAATACTTGCAAGTTCTAATTAAACCTTGGATGTTGTGCTTCTGGCTGTTACAGTATTACCAGCAAAACTGGCTGTTATAAAAGTATTTCTGCATTCTGAACTCCATGAGAACAAGAGAAAAGCAGGCAGTTAGCACCAGGCACCCCACAGCAGGCAGGTGTATAAACACTGGGGAAGTGCTTGTGCTGTGAAAGAGTGGCTTTTGCTGGGTCACTTCCTAGACTAGGAGCCTCACTGAGATGGTACAAGTGCTTTTCTGCTAAGATGTCTTGTCTAGCAGCCTGTTTTGGTGGGTTGCCAGTAGGAAATGTTGCTTGCAGCAGAATGGTCTATCAGATGGCTGACGGATTACAGGGCTGGTGTAAATATTACCAAAATAGCACAAATTAAATTCATGTGGTCATGGACAGCACTAGGATTCTACTGTACTGGGGCTCTGTTTCCTAGCTTAGAAACAGCAAGGGAGTGTTACAACAGATCCTTTTCTTTCTTCTCTATAACTCTAGGCTGGTAAAACATAATCATTAATGCATCCCTGCCAGTGTCTTGTCCTTATCTTACTACTGATGCAGAGTCTGAATCTGTGACACAAGATACTTGAGGACTGAGGTGGGGGGTGGTTGTGGTGCACAAGATGGAGCTGGCCTTTGATGGGCTGTTTTGGAAGGGGTTTGAAGCCCAGGCTTTTCCTTCTTGGACAGCTCAAGCCTTTGAGCAACAGGAGGAACTTGGACCTTATAGCTTTGGAAAGAAGCTGCCCTTCCTGATAATGGACAGTAATGCTTTGGTCAGTGCTCAAAACATTTGACTGGTGCTTTATGTGGAAGCCTAGAAGAGGCTGAAGCCTGACTTGAGCAGATATATTTATACTTCATCTTTGACTTCTAACATTTTTTACACTAGAAACAGTAATGGAACACCTTAGCTTGGGTCTTGAGATTGGACTGAACAGGCAGAATATTTCTGAAACACTCCCAATGATGTAGTCTTTTGTCACTGAGGATGTTTCTTTATGTAGGAACCGACTACTTACTGCCTGCTGAGGTTACTTTTTCTTGCATGTTTGAAAGGTGTTACTTTTCCCTAATTGAGCTGGGAGATGGAGTTTTCAATCACAGAATCACAGAATATGTAGGTTGGAAGAGACCTTCAAGATCATCGAGTCCAACCCAGCCCTAACACCTCAACTAGATCATGGTATCAAGTGCCACATCCAGTCTCTTTTTAAACACATCCAGGGATGGTGACTCCACCACCTCCCTGGGCAGACTATTCCAGTATTTAATCACTCTTTCAGTGAAAAACTTCTTCCTAATATCCAACCTGTATTTCCCCTGACGCAGCTTAAGACTGTGTCCTCTTGTTCTGTCAGTTGCTGCCTGGAGAAAGAGACCAACTCCCAACCCTCTACAACTACCCTTCAGGAAGTTATAGAGAGTGATTAAGGTCACCTCTGAGTCTCCTTTTCTCCAGGCTAAACAACCCCAGCTCCCTCAGTCGTTCTTCATATGGCTTGTTTTCCAAGCCCTTCACCAGCTTTGTTACCTCCTCTGGACACCTTCAAGCATCTCAACGTCCTTCCTAAACTGAGGGGCCCAGAACAATACTCAATCTGGAGATAGAAGCAAGCAAACATAGAAACGGTCTCTTCATATTAAATTTTGGAGGAAATATGATAATTTATTAATATAAAAATATAATTGCGCATTCAGCACATTGTTCAAAATTAAGATCTTAAATCTTTAAGGAATCTCTAGGGTTTGTTTTTACTAATATGGCTTAGGTTTTAAGGGATGCTTGGGCATATTGAGGGGTGTTTAAGATTTTAAATTATAGAAATAGACAATTGAAGTTTTTAGAATACATCTGAGTAAGACTATGAAACATTCAAGATTTTTGCAATCATTTAATAGCTGGAAGTGTGAAAGATAATGCAGAACAGAATTTGAAGCACTTTTCATGAAAAAAAAGAAATCTATGTTCAGGTAGTGGTACAAATTAGAGAAGAAAATATAACCTTGCTCACAATCCCAGTTCCTTCAGGATGGGAACTGGGACAAATGAAAAGCGATCCTCATCATTCCTGAAGGGTTCCTACGCTGTTCTCCTGTAATACTAACTCTGGTCTTTTAGATTCACGAATCTGCTCTACGAGCAAAGAACAGGAGGCAAGTGGAGAAAAGGAAACTCTCTCAGAGGCGAGTGCGCTCAGCAGAGGCAGAAAACACCTGGAGAACAAAGCCCTCCCCACCAGACAACCCCTGGATGACAGAGTACATGAGATGCTACTCAGCAAGAGCTCTCTGAACCTGGATTCCCTTAGGCATCCTCAGAGGAAGTAATGCATATCAGGACACTGGTGCAAGGAACCAAACCACTTATGCAAGGTTTTTATAGGGAGTTTCCAGCTGTTGAAATATTTGTTACGATGTTTTTATCTTGGCTACCTACCTCACAGTGGGGTGTATCCTTGGAGCCATAACATTTGAAGAGGCTTTTAGATATAACTACCCAAACTTTTAAACAGTTCCCCTTTTGGGAATTTTTCTAATGCTTCAGTTAATTTGTTTTGAGGGTGGGAGGGAGAACCTTAGCATACAGGGAGTCAAAGCAAACACCTTTCTGATCATGGTTACAAATAATCTGTTTTCCCTTATTTAAAGTATAAGTTATGGGGAGATGGTATTGGGGAAAGTCTTTAAAAGAGTGATGGAGGTGCCTTTGTATTTATAAAACTATTTAACACTTTTATGAAAATAAGCATATGAAGACAGGCAACAGGAAGCCAGTGTGTCTGGTAATTAGCACTAATAAATGTAGATGCTCTAGGCAGGCAAATACCAAGCATTGTCTGTACACAGAAACTTTAAAAACAACAAAAAACCCAAACAAAAACTACCTTGTTTGATTAGTGAATCTGCTGATGCTAACTTTTATCACTGTTTCTAAGGTCATTAGAATTAACCACTCATTTTCAGGGCAAGAAACAGCTACAGGATAGTTTTGCTGTAGCTGTTCCTTTTGTACCAAATAACTAATGTAGACAATCACTATCTGATAGCTGCCGCTCAATAAGCAGTTACTTGTTCTACAAATACAGAGCTGTACCACTAACCTAACCTTGTGGTCACACTTAGTCTGTACTTAATCATGTAAATGCATTTATTGAAGGAGAGGGCTGGCTCCTTTCTGGTGAGGTCTATTTTTAACACTTCAGAGTATCTATTATGCTCAGTGGGGGTCAGAGTGCAATATGCATTCCACTTGGAGGTATTGTACAAGTATATTGTTAAAGGGTTTAAACTTGAAAACTGTGTTGATAAAACTTGTAGATGATGTCCTGAGAAACTTGCTGCCTCTTGAAACTGGTGCAGAACCCCTCACTTATGAGGGGATGGGGAGCGGGTAAGGGCTAGGGAAAGGAGGGGTGTATCCTTTAGTAAACAAGAAGATGTAATGAAGTTTGAACATTTTTGTTTTGTAGGTCCTACTTCTACATAGTAAGACAGTCATTGTGATATCCTTGGTGGTTTTGTTTCCCTCAGGTGGCTGTAAATTATCTTTTTTTCAGCTTGCTAACTATGCTTTAGGCAGATGATTGCTGTAGTTGTGAGCTTCAAAGTTTTGTTCAGATGTGTTGTGTGTTACTTACATATGTTGGTTATCTCAGTTTAATTGTTTTGGAGCTTGTGCTTTACAGGCTGGACACATTCCCACAGGAAGCATAATTGCACTTCTGCAGCAGAAACCTGCACTAGTTTTAGCTTCATTCCACAATCTCAGTGAGTAAGGAGGACTCCAGAATTACTATTGCAACAGAGTACACATGCTTAGTGAAAAGTCTGTGTTCTTGAAGACAGTAATTGTGCAAAGGGTCCAAGCACTGCTGCCTCCTGCTGTCTATTACATCACTAAAGGTTTCATTACTTGCAATTTTAATTTTGTTAATATGTCCTAGAATCCATGAAATTACAGTCTTTTTTTTTTTTAACCTGCCTTTTAAGCATAAAGCTATAAAAATACAGACTCCTATTGAAGGCTACCTATTTAAGATCTTACAGCTTTTAGGTCTGGGAAAGCACAGCATGATTAAGAATGTTTTACATGCAGCAAAATCCCTGTATTTCAACTGCTAAGTAAACCACAGCCTAGAACTTCCTGAAACTTTAGAACAGTGCCCAAAACTGGGGAAAACTACTCCAGAGAATGCCTTTACTCCATATGAGATTCTTTTGATTTCCTTTTATGCTGTGTTTTCCTCTTAAAATAACTGCTGTAAATATGCTTAGCTTGCTTCTGATGGTGTTGCAATTCCAGAAACCACCTAAGCTTTGCACAACAATGTCAAAGCACCAACTCAGTAGTGTTTAACAGCCTTATTCAATAAAAACTTGCCTGTTCCTGTTGCCCACAGGCTTTGTAGGCTTTATGTAACCACAGCAGATGGATTGTGCCCTCAGTGCATTTTGTCGCGTTCAACAGTTTCCTTGACTGTGTAGGGCAGGACTCATCTTGCCACGCTTTTGAAGAGCTTCTACAGTTCTCTCTTCCCACAGGGAATGGAGGAGCCAGAATGACTGTGTGCCTGCCTTAAGTTACCCATGTTTGCGTAAGATGTATCTCCCATTAGGTGTTGGTGTTTTCAATGATCATAGGAGGCCTAAGTGTCTTCTGCCTTGGATACTGGGAACCAAACTTAAAACATCTTCAACAGGCCTGTTCAGGTGTTCAAATGAGAATTTTCAACAGCATCAAGGCTGCTGTATACTGAGGAAATTGTCTAGTCCTAACCCTTGTCTGGTCAAGAGCTGTTCCCCACAAAGACCACTTACTAGAAGACAGCAGAGACACTGATAAGGTCTTGTGAGTTGCTGTTGTGCTTTTTCAAATGGTCTGTAGCCAAAACAATCCTGGGTGTTATGTTGATACTATCTGGGTTTAAGTAATTTAATGCCTGAAAGGGAGGAGTAAATTATTCTGCAAATCAAGTAGCCTTCCTGCATTTGGGCATTATTTGACTAAAAAGCTACTATTTTGCTTACAGTAAATGAAATAGTATAGTGCTGATCACTGCAAGCTCTGTGTGTGAAGTATTTGGTCTGGAAAACTGCTGGTGTTTTGATGTTAACAAATGAAAAGCCAATTGAATTGTAAAGCAGAACTTTCCAGATGTAAAGCTTTAAGTGTATTCCATAGATTCCTACAGGAGGTGGCCATTTACTTCAAATTGGACTCACTGAAAAGTAGAAAACCTAGTGAATGTCTTCCTAGCAATTAAGGAATTTCTAAACTCTGTCTTGCATGGACTCTTGAATTTAGCCAAGTGGTGAACACTTTTCACTCCTGTTTTAGAAGTAAAACTTTTTGGCAAGAACACAGTAAATACTCAATTGTCCAAAGTCTTCATTAAAATGACTTTATTCCTTTGTTTCTGAAAGTACTTAGCTAAGTGAAGCAAGAGTTTTACAATGTGTAATGCTGCAGTTTAACTATAGTGTTGTGAAGACTAGTGTTTACAGTGTAAAATGTTACCATGAAAACTGCACAAGAATGTCCTGTAAAATACAGTAGCATGCCTGTTCAGTCACTGCTGTCACATCTTTGCAACTATGAAATACAGATTTCTTCACAGGAAGCTGAGATAGTAGTCAAGGTGATAGCTAAACTTAGAGCCAACCTTAACAAAACCAAGGGACAGTTTCTGGTAAGAACCTTATCCAGGTAGCACATGCAAATTTCAATTGAATTTTTAACACATATGGAAATGTATCTGTTCTTATTTTTTATGGTATCATGTAGTGCCACTGAACTATAAAGGCCTCTCTGACTTTTTTTTTAAACTGTGATAGGGACCAAATGCTAGCAGTCTGAGAGCCTAATGTATGGTAACCTGGATGTTCCAGTTTCTTTTCCAGCTCAGTTAGTGGACTCAGCAGCAAAGCCATAAATGGAGCCTGACTCAACACCTTGACAAGTAGCCCCATGAAAGTAGGGGTACAAGTGAATGGGAAGCTGCCTCAGCTATTGTTAGCACTGAATTCACTTTAAAAACAATAGGGAAATACCATCTAAGCTTGAAGCAATATGTGTTTTTTAAAGTTTTTAAACAGTATTTGTTTTTAATGCTTCTGTATTGTCTATTATTAATAGTGTAGTGTCAACATGTACATGTGAATAAAATTAGTGACACAAAGTGCCTGGACTGCTTGTACTGTGCTTTTTGGGATCTTGGGGTTTTTTTTCCCCTTACAGGGTACTTTAGTCCCTGCATGCAAACTGTGGCTTCTGCTTGTAATGACTTCTGTAATGACTAAGGTTGGGTATAAAGTTATAGTTACCATTCCAGCCTCCTATGTTCCTCCTGTAACTCTCCCAGAGATTCTTAACATCCTTTCCCAACTTGAATCACTTTTCCCCCCTACTATGATAAGAAAAAACCCAGCTGTACTAGCTATCTGAAATGCTATGCCTTTGAGAATATAAATGTAAAGCTTTGGAGGAAAAAGGGTAACAGAGAAAAAAACAGGAAGCTGTATCACTAAGAAAAGGCATACTCATGCAAACAGGAAAAATTAAGCTTTTAAAAACTGGCTACACTGAAGTTCTCTATGCCATGGGTTCTTCAGTAAATGAATAAGACTATTTTCGCTCTGTAGATTTACAATGTATTTCTTGAGATTTTTACAGCGTTAATTCTTCCAGCATATAAAATATAATGGGAATGAGGAACACAGACTAATCAGGTTTTTTGATGGCATTCACTTTTTATAGGTCTTGAGGGAACTCTTGAGCCATACTGCAGACCTATTTGAATACAAATAATGGATAAGATAGGGCAGCTGTGAATTCTGTGTGAGTTGCCAAACAGTCATGTTATTGACTTCACTTTAACAGACAAAGCTTGTACAAATAAACAGGATTTGCTGGAAGAAAATCAAGGAAGATTCTTTATTTGGTGCTAGATACAAGCATTAAAGAAAAGAGTGTAGGCCAACAGACTCATTAAAAGGCAAGACACAGGCTTTAATGAGACATTTCAATCTCTTAATGGGCTGAACAGCTAAAGCTCCACATCCAGTGAAACCTCAGATATGGGTACCTGGTGGTATTTCATGTAAAACTCCCACCCCTCTTGCTTTGGTAAAGTAAGAATTTTACCCTAAAACATACATAGCCTATTTATTACTTACTGCTCAGGTGAGCTAAGTTTGGTTTTCTGTGTCAACTATAATGCTGAAGCTTGAAATCTCCAGGGCTGATATTGGCATGATGTTTATTTTTAGAAATAAAAGACCCTCAGAGGAGCAACAGTAAACAAAAGAGTTTGCACTGCTGAGAGCTATTGCTTCCAACAGTATTTCTCTAAGGAGTTGCAATTTTAGAAAATTTCTTTTTAGAATGTCAGCGAGATATGCAGCATAAAAGGTTGAGATACTATAAAACATGCACATTAACCAGGTTAATGTGTATACAGTGAGAGTATGCATTAAAAATGGTAAAAACATGTCCAAACTCATTATAGTGACACTATTCTTTCCTTCCAGGGAGGAAGAAGGGGACAGCTTTAAGACAGTTACTGAAATAATAAAACTGCTTACTGCTTTTTAAACCAGAGACACTTAACCAAAATGATCATAAGAACCAAGTATAAAAGAGGCCTTGTATGTAAAAGGGACACAAAGAAGTAGAAGAAAATCCCTGTGAAACCCCTGAAATTTCTACGTATAAGCAACAGTCCTCTGCTCCTTTCAACTGCTACTGTAATGAGGGAAAGAAGTTTTGACCAATAGCCAACACCCCTTCCACCACTCTAACAGTGACACCAGAACAACCTTTAGCTCTGCTTGTGCTCAGCTTTTGTCAGTGCACCAAGAAACCTGATTGAGTTATGGAATGGTGTGTGGTGGAACAGACTACCCAGCACCTCCTCTTTTCCCAGCATTTCAGAACTGGTTTGGGGTTTGGGAACCAACACCCTCCTCAGCTGTGGTGGACAATGCATCCCAATTAATAACTGGCTGTTTGGACTGGTGGAGGAGACAGCTCCATCCAACATCTTACTCCAGAGGACTTGCTTTTTTAAGTATTTGCAGTTCTGAAAGCCAAACTGAACTGAGCGAGGATTAAAGACAGGTAAGTTTCTTTGGAGTTCTCTGATGTGCTTCAAAATACAGTTATGCTGCTTCAAAAAACATTTCACACTCTTACCAGGAGGAGAATAGCATTGGGAATAATTGTTACCAGTTCTGTAACAAATCCAATCCAAAATACAACAATCAGAGGAGCAACATAACATGAAAGATTTTGGACCCAACAGCCTTTATAAACCTAAACCCAAGCTTTTCAAGTACAAAGCATGCTTAATTCCATTTAATTCAGAGACAACTGAAGGTGCATACTTTTCAGATAAGCATCCACTTGAACCAAAAATGTCAAGACAAAGGGAATAAACAGAACTCTAATTTCATGAAAGATGGTATAGCTCAGTGTAGCATTCTTGCTCTGCTCTTGTGCTTTAATTTGCCTTTTCCAACTTGACATATCAGGATCCCAGAAGTATGGGTCATAACCACACATTAAGAATTGATCCTATCAACAGCTTGTTAGAATGTGGCAAACTGAATAGGAAAAAATAAACCAACAACCTCTCACTGACAGTTGCCAGTGGTTTTATAATTCAGGTTGTAAATACAAACTATTGTGCAACAAACAAACGTGACAAAGCCTACCTCAGTTAAATTTGTTTATATGATAAAAAAATAAAATATTAAACTGCTTGTAGTGCAACATTCTAATAGCATACATAAGTATACCATGCTTTGTAAATTTACTGTTACATTATTTACAGTACATTGCAATGCTTTAAACTAGAGGTGAAAGAACAAAAACAGGTAATGGAAAACATTTACATACAGGTATGAGCCTTAATATTGTCCACCAAACTATCCAGTTTGCGTTGCAGACTTGTGTGTTGTGCACATTCCTGCCCCCTACCACAGGACACCTTTCTGTCAGCAGTGCTCTGCTCTGTCTGGAGATAGTGGAAAGATGTTTTTAAAAACTGCATAGCCTTCAAGCTTTTCTGTTTCTTCAAACACCATTTGCAAGGACAGCTGTAAAATACGTAAGGACTCCATTAATTACCCATATCCGCTCAATCTGAAAACTGAGCTCTTGCAATAAGATCAATAAATATTTATTTCTGTAGAGCCATATGAAAACTGAACAAAATTAAAGCCCTTTTCTAGCAATCTCTTAGTTGAAGAATGACATTTTATAGGAGGAAAGCAGTTCAAGGATTCCTATCCATTATTTAAAATTCTGGGCTTTAATTGGGAGCTAAGCTCCCAGAACATAGGGGAAAAAAAAAAAGAATGTAGAATTATGTGCTGCCTTATTTAATGTTCCATACAGCTTCTGCTGTGTGCACTGCTCAAGCTGATGAATGAATACAGTAAAAGTGATGCAGTAGCTATGCCTGCAGTACTTATTTGAGATCACTGTCCTTGTACTAGAGAAATAAGGATTAATTATAGCAGAATAATTAACTACACAGAGAGAAAGGACTGTCCTAAGAGCCACAGCATTCTGCAAGGAGTTATGTAAAATCCAGTGACTATTGAGAAGTGTCTTAAGGACAACTGTTTATAAGAAAGACCAACCACAGAGCTCTTCTTAGGAATTTATGTGACTTTTATGTCTCATCCCCTACAACTGCTAAACCGAAAAATTCTTTCCTCACTTTCTCTGAACAGCATCTTTGGAAGAACTGTAGAACACTGCACAACTATTTCCCAGGCTGCAACAACCCCAGAAAAACTACTTTAGATGACAACACTGCTTAAGCAGCAAATACTACTATTCTCCTGTTTACATTTCTGCTAAAAGCAGACAGGAATCAGAATAACTTCAGGCTGCTTTTAGGTAGGGGCAAGAAAGTCAGTGGAAGTTTGAAATTTAGTGTTATCTTTAATTTTTGAGTCTCAGTGTTGAAGCCTCATTCTCAGAAAAGACTTTATACTAGTTTAGGACAAGATACGGTACTACACATTCTGTGAATGCTTATTTCTACTAATGTGTGCTCTCAATGCAACAGAACTGATTCACTTTCTCTACAGTGCATTATGTCGCTATTAGGCTGATAATGAATTTCAGGAATAGAGACTTTGAAAATGTATTCCACAGCATTACTCAGAGTAAGCTAAGATTTAGAAATACTTCAGTAAGAGCACTAGGCTTCCCAGCAGATGACAGATGAAAAACTGAAGTATAAAAACACCAATCCATTCCACTGTGCATTATTTCAATAGATTCTCTGTAACTTTACAGACTAACTGGGAAAAAGCCAAGGACCCAATACAGCACATTTATGAAATATGCTAATTTGCCCACCACCCCAAGATTTTTGTAGCCTTACCTTCTGTATCTAAAGTAAGTATTTGGGATTTTGTGTTTTGTTTCTCTAACACCCGCATTCTTGAGCACTTTGTGCTTGTGCTCTGCGTGGTGATCTCAGCTGTCTCAAGGCAGCATCTCCATATTGAATACCTGAGCCCATTCTTTCTGGATCCAATTCTCCTGATGAGAAAAAAAAGAATAATTATATTCTGATCTATTTATGGAGAGATTATCTCAGTTCTGTCTACTTTTAGACAATTTCAAACCTGAATCATTTTCTCCTCTAATTTACCCATATGCCCTTGATCATGATGACAGAGCAATCTGTACCAGAGTTAGGCTGCAAGCAAGAAATGCATTTGCACTACTTTGAACAAAAGAAAGGTCTAAAATGTTTTCTGTGAATACAGTTAAAAACATCCTGCTTTCAGAGGCTCATAAGCAAAAAAATAGTCCTGTAGATACCAAGCCAAACAAAAATGGATCAATCTGATAGAAAGATTCCAAAAAGAACTGCTCCCCAAGGAAAATGATCAACCTTTCCAACTTCTGGTATCAATTTCTGCCTACTTCATACCTTGTGCCTTCAGAACTGAACTTCTTATGGCTGTATGGTGGTCTAGCCAAGAGAGATCTCCCTAAGCTCCTTACAGTCTCCATTTTCACATGATTCAGTGGATGTGTGCTGGCACAAAAAAGCCAGAAGCAGTTTACAGGAAATAAGACGTAATTCTGTGGTGGCAGTACCTCTTTAAAGCTGCATCAAACTACAGTATCTTGAGAAACTAGCTATACATTGCTTTTTCATTTAGGTTTTGGGTTTGTTTAGGTTTGTTTTGTTTGTTTGTTTAAAATGAAAGCCGCTTTTTGGCATTGATTTGATGCAGTAGCCTGAAAATTCCTGTTAAAATATCATGTTATTTTCATCTAAAAACTTCTGTTTGGCATTGGAAACATGTGATTAGGATCCGAGACAGACTTTTCAATATGGCCAGTACTTAAAACTTTAAAGATATCAAGCAGCTAGAAAAGAGAGAAACTGGAATGCAAATTAGCTGTAATGACACCTAACACACAGAAGCCTGTCTCCAGCAGAAACCTGCCCACTTGTGTTGAGAAGGTTCTGGTATATTTCTAGATCTGCAAAAGTAAAAATGATTTCAACTGAGAGGCAGGAAGGTCACTTCAGAGAAAGAGTTGCTAGGAAACATCCTCGAAATTTTTAGTATTACTGTTCATACTCTCTTGACTGTATTTCCTGTTACATATGAGAAGCAAAATTTAAAGTTATGACTGCCCTGATATTAGGTTTTTATTCTGGACTACAAAAACTGTCTAATGTCAGGCTTGGTATTTGTAGGGATGCAGTAACCCACAGAACCTACACTCAGACCTGACTGATCACCCACAATTCACACCACCACCCCTTTTTGGATATACAGGTCTCACTCAGACATCCATTCCTATTAAAGCATATGAGAAGCAGCTATAAAACAAATAGGTTATTTTTACCAGAATGAAATTTTGGGTTTTTTTGCTTTAATTCTATTTGAGGACTTTGAGTGGTGATGTTTCCATGTGCACTTTTACTAATTTTCAGATAAAAGAAAGGATTTTATAAATATAAAGCTTAATTTACCTGATTCAATTTTATTGAGTATTTTTCTTGCACACTGTACAAAGGCCTCTTCAACGTTTTCCCCTGTTAGAGCACTTGTTTCCAAGAACATCAGCTCTGCATTTTACAAAAAAAAAAAAACAAAAAACAAAACAAAACAAAACAAAACAAAACAAAAAAAATTCCTCAAAACAAGTCTGGAATATCAGGTACAGTAGTTCAAAGCATGAAAGCTAGGAGCAATAAAAATATTTTTACAGAGATCTACAGTCAAAAAGCATGGTCCAGAAAAACAATCTTTTGATGGCAAATCCACAGAAAACATCCTCTAAAATTTACTCAGGGACCCTGGAAAGCTGGAATTTAGAGATAATATGGGTTCTGCACTTGGAACCAAAATTCATACAGTTTCCCATTAAACAGAGGTAATATGCAAAAGCAAAACCAGTAACCAGAGTTGGTAGAAAAGACTTCAATTGATTTATAAAAGCAAAACCAGATTTTGCAGATGGTAGGACTGCAGCACAGAAGCGTAGATCAAGACTGGCTTTAGCTGACACAGAATCATGTCCTCAGGCTGGAAATTCTGAATACTACAGACCAGGTAATAGTTGTCTGGATCCATGCCCTGCTGAGCTGAAACTGAACTCAGTTTTTAATGAGTAAAGTTCATTGCTTCAAACTGCAGCACATCCCATACAACTTTGTCTATTATCTATAAAGTCTTTAAGATGCTGAAAAATGGGAATTCATGTTCTTCATTTTCTCCTCACCTGTTTGGAGGCAAGGCAATACCTGAAGTTGCATTATATTTCCTACAGAATATATCTCCACACAGAGGGTATTCTTAAAGGAGCAGCTGTGAGTGGAAGAACCACTGGTAATGAGATTTAGGCAGTACATATAGTTTTCACTGCAGGCACCGCCTCTCTGGGCCTCAGGTACTGACAAACTCTTTTCTGTAGACAGGGTACAAAGCACAGCCAAACTGCACAAAAATGCAAATTCAAAAGCATCTTTGAATGCTACAGGAAGGTTTTGTACTACTCACCATTTTCCTGTGCAAACCGGGATGCTTCTAAAAAAGTGACTTCACGATCTGCATCAAGATCCTTTTTGTTTCCACACAGTATTATCACAATATTTTGACTTGCTAACATTCTTGCATCCGTCAACCAATTAGTAAGTGCATTGTAGGTTTCCCGGCTGCGCAGGAAATGAAATCCTTTATTAGGACACACTCATTTCTTGTGAACAGATCACCAAAACTCAGACAGCAAATCTGTGGCAAACAAACTGCTGGTAGTCAGGCAAGGCACCGACACGTCTCAGTGTACCAGTGATGAACAGGGAAGATTATCAAGTTCCTTCATGAAACTATTTCAGAGCTTGAGTATTGAAAAATCAAAATTAAATTAATCACAATATATAAACACACAACTATAAAATACTGTGTTAATGTGAAAAGCTAAGATTTTAAGCTCTGATCTAGTTTCAACTTTTGTGCACGATGTTTTGGAATAACAGAATGAGATATTGTTCCACACGGAATTCAACTGATGCTTAAATGACCAGTGTGATTGTAAGAATTTAGGAGTATTGTGTAGATGTGTATGCCTGAACTTCCACACTGGTGTCAGGACCTGCACTGCAGGCAGTCACCCTGTGTAGTAATGTATTTGAACAGCTTGGGCTACAGTGTGCTCCAGCCAAAAAGTCTTTAGTCATTCTTATCAGAACTCTCTGGAATTCACCAAGGTTACTAAGACATAAACTGTTCTAAAATAAGAAAGAAGAGGCTGAGAAACAGAATACCAAGACTGCAAGAACTAGATAAAGGAGGGCCATGAAGCACTGGACTGTAACCAATCATAGTTCCTGAAAGGTGCACACTGGACACGTGGACAAGATAGAGGCACTAATCAAGTGATGCATGATCGTGTGAACAGGAGTTTTGGAATGTATAAATATAGTTTAATGTAAACAATAAATGCCTTCTGTTTAATCATATTGGTTAGTTGTCCAGAAGTCCTGATCTCCCATAACCCTGCACACACCACTTGCCATTGTAGCAGTGGTCAGGGAGAAAGCTTTCAAACAGTAAGACTGACAGATGACTCCAGCTGACCTCAAGCACAGAACACAGATTTCAAAGCCTGCTGAGAACCCTTCACTCACAGAACAACAAGCAACAATCTAGTGGGCCACCACTGACCAACCCAAAACTCATCTGACAAATATCAGTCAATGGTGGCAGGAAGAATGTGTACATGTGTAATGGTAAGGTGCTTTATTGGCTGCCTGTAATATTAAAATATTGAAAGACGCAGAGATGAACAGAATTCCGGCCTACAGTTACAGAATGTGTAGGCAGAGGTAGATTCTCCAGAGAATGACCTTCTATCCTAGCACACTACTCAGCAGTTTCCACATGAAAGGGTGCACCACCTTGGTTAAGGGTGGCTGAAGTCTGCTCTTGTTTCTGTGGCAAGGCTGGCTGAGCCAGTGGCTGCATGTAGTCCCCCATTATTAGATCAGCTGCTGGGGGCCCAATTCCCACAGATTTGTGTAACCCTTTAGGATTGTTCACATTTGACATTCACAATATCTCATGTAAGCAAGTTCCAAAGCTTAAATATGCACTGAAACAGAAGTACTTCTTTTGCTTACTTTCTTTTCTTCCTGCCCAATCTCAATTAGAGCATTAGGTACTTGGGGAGGAATCATTGTGCATTAATTGGATTTGGCAGTCTGTGAGCAAAAGAGCTGCTGGCTTTCTTACCTGGTTATATCATAGACAAGCAAAGCACCTGCAGCCCCTCTGTAGTAACTCCTTGTTACAGACCTGAAATAGAATTACAAATATATATTTCTGTGGTGCCTTCACTGTTTAAAATCTGGGTTAATATAACACAATCAGTACTATGAAATAGAACTCTTATTTACATATTTAAAACAAAATATGTTTTTTAGACAATCTTATCAGCTGTGCAGCAGCAGACTAATTACAACCAGGATTCTGATGAAGCACTTTGATTAAATATAGCTGTACAAGGATTCTCGAAGTCCATTATGACCCCTGTGGTGCTGAAGGTACACAAATCATCATAATACATGACCAGATACAGAACTGGAGGCTGATATCTGGCCAACACACTGAAGAGACCTCATTAAGGAAGACTACAAATCACAGCCCAGCTTTGTTTAGTCAGAAGTATATCCAAAGGACTTGTCTGATAGAAGACATTTACCTGGATTGCTGCCCATTACTCAGACTTCTACCATCATACTCACCTTTGTTAACCAAGCTCTCTCCCAGAACAAAGAGACCTCAGACATACACTCCATCCCCCCCGAAAATTGATGGCACGAAGGCACACAAAGAATGAGGCAGGCAGCAGTTCAAGGGAAAGCTCTCTGTATCATTTAAATCTTCTTCTTCTCTTCATTCTCATCTTTAAAATCTGACTCCATTCTCTTATATACATTTTTACAGAAGGCAAGAGATTGGCTACTCAGGTCGCCACCTCTTTGACCTGGATGGTGAACACCACCATCAATCACAATTCTCCTCCCAGAGGAGAAAAATGTAAACAATTGATAATTTCTAAAAATATACATTGTCTTCTTGAAGCTGCCTGACAATCTGCTTGCAAGATTCCAAACACTCGAAATCAAGAAAACTGAGGGCAACACAAAATATATTAAAAAAATAGATGTCCTATTTGATGGTGAATGTACCCAGGAATCCATTATATTTTTATGAAGTTTGATCAATGCCTTAGATGTAGAACACTGTTAAAATATAGCATTAAAAGCACACTGGTTGTTATAAGCTGACGATTGATTTTTTTCTCTAAGAAACTTATGATATCTCAGTCTTTCTAGAAATGTATTTACCCCAATGAATTTGACTGATTTCTTTCTTCTCTAATAAAACTGTATATAATTACACTGTGCAATTGTTTTCATGCAGATTTTGAACAGCTTACAGCTTCCTGACATCTACTTATTCCAACCAATAGAAGGTCTCCTAAACATAGAGTTATGTGCATACTCTTAGTTAAAAAACAACTATGAATTTGGCTGGTGAGCAAGATTTTGGTCATCTACTCCACTCATATACCTTAACAGAAAATACTCAATGAAAGAAAGAGCAGAAACTCAGATCCTGCAAGGCAGCATTGCTCTACCAAAGTTGATGTCACTGTGTCCAGGTTGGAAGGTTAATATGAAAGCAGACAAACAATTCTACTGACCAAAAAGCTTTGCCTACTTACAAGCAGAGATTAATAATATCCACCACTCACAGCAGCAATTATAATAACACTTAATAAAATGGCTGAAAGTGTACCTGAACCGCTCTTGTCCTGCTGTATCCCATATCTGCAATTTCACATATTTACCACCAACGTTTATGATCTTTGAACCGAATTCCACTCCTATAGTATGATTTGAGTCATCTTTGACTACAAAAAAAAAAAAAAAAGAAAGCAAACAAAACTTATTTGAGGAATATTTAGAGTGAATAGTTTTTACATAAAACAATTCAGGCATTATCAAAACTCCTCAGTGTTCAAATTACAAACTTCCTGAACCATCAAACTCAGGGCTGCTCATAAACTCTCTGCCACCACACAGAAATGAATGTTCTTACAATTTTTGACAGTTTAATAAATTCAAACTTACTACTAGAGAGGCCTGCTTTAAATCATTTCCAGTTCACTTTAATGAGTAGCAAGATACTTTTTGTGCACTTTTTTCCAACTGTATTTTCTAATACTTTGATGCCATTTAAAATTAAAATTCATGGGAATGCACACAGTCTTGACCATGAATATGCAAGAGTCAATTCTTCTTTAATGCACAAAGTTAAGACACTTGCTCTGTATATGCTGTTGATATCACAGAATCTCAGCAATTTACAGCTGCCCTTACTAGAAGCAAGGGCTTGTTTCAAGTTCACTCAGAATCATGCCATATTCCTTAGCGCTTACACATAGTTATCCTTAAGTATTCTTCAAGAAATAAGGTGAATTACTGTTAGGTTGAGAAAGACAACAGCCACCTTAGCTTTACAAAGGCTTCTAAATGCATATTATTTTTGTTTAACCTTGATGCCAAATGTACAATCCAACAGAAACATTCCTTTTATGTTATATGCTCATCTCTGAATAACATTCACAATTGAATCTCAATCAGCATTTATCCTAGACCACAGTCCTTAACAAAGAAAACAGAGTTACTATTTATTTTGAAAGATGCTACAGGCTTTCTAAATCTACTCAAGCAATTCAACTTTTCTTTCATTATTTTTTCTAAAAGAACCAAGTTTCTACTATATATCTAGGGAATCTTCTAGCTGCAAATTATACCTCTCACAGAAAGTAAGTCTGTATTTTCACCAACGTCTTGTTGTATTTATTTGAGAGTAACAGAGAATAATGCTCCATATTAGGCTTTAGATTAAAGACAAACAGTGAGGAATAAGAATTTACAGCACAGTTCTGAACACAATTCTTCACTAAAATCCTCACCTACACAAATAAGAGAATTAGGGGAGCTTCCATACCAATAACAGGTACTCATGTAGGCAGAGCTTTTACCTGTGGTACAAGGCAGTGGAGAACTCTTACTGTCCTTCACATGTACTTACATTTCTTTTCAATAAATTGGTGTAGCAAACAGGATTTTCCAGTTCCAGCATTTCCTATCACCAAGAACTTAAACAGGAAATCTGAAGATTGAAAGAAAAAAAAACCTGTTAAATTTTAGTATGGACTCACATTTTTGTTACAAGACCAAGTTCACAAGCCAGCTATTCTCTCGTAGCTGTTATTTCAAAGAGAAGGGAATAGATGACAAAATTAGCAAAATAGCAATAAATCTCAAGAATTATCCAGTGTCTGTACCAGTGAAGTTACACAGCAAGAACTCACAATTCTTCTTTATGGAGAGGCAAGAAAGACAAAACAAAGCAGAAATAGCTGAATCTGAGTTCAGTTAAAATAGGCTGAATCACAGGTAAATGTTGGCTTGTATTCCAGTAATGTGTTTTAAGAGTGTGTGAGCTATTAACTATAGTCAATACAGGTGTATAATGATATCATTCCTCAAAATCCGCAATTCCAGAGAGGGGTGGTTGTTTTGGGGGGGAGGGGTTTGGTTGTTTGTGGGGTATTTTTTGGTTTAAAATTTACATTAATTTGAATTTCTCTATTAAAAGTTTAATACTCCTACTTTGGTCTTATTCCTTGTACAGCTGGGACAACCACAGCTATTTCTTGGCAAAACTTAGAGGGAAGAAATAATTTTTATTCTGGGATGCCAAGTTTGACATTTCCTCCACGTGCTGAATTAATATACATGTATTTCTGTTACCTATTTATGTGGCCATTTATATCAATGTTCATTGGTAATTCACATTTTCAAGATTTATGGCCCATTTCTATTGTTTTAACAGTTACATAAAATGCCTTAATGCTACCACCACAAATCTGATTTCAGTTTTGCTAAAGACTGAAGAAAGCTTCCCTGTCTTACTGCTCTCAAAAATTGCAAACTGATTAGAAAGCTTACAACTGCTTCCCCTAATATACTGCCACCAAGGCAACCTTTACAGCTCATGCAAGATTCCCGATTTATTTTTCTACCAGCAGCAGATTTTTTACTCTTTATTGCACAGTTTCTCTAAGAAGCAGAGCAGGTCTCCAGAAGACATCTGGTAAGCATTCAAGGAAAATGATAAAGTTTGCAATATCAACAAAAATAAAACCATTAATTTTGTTAAGAGTGTACAAAGCTGACAAGTGGGCTACGTGAGTATTGGCCCAGGGGATGGCAGAATAAAAAGAAAACTGAATTATGCCAAGTAAGTCAAAGAACTGATAAAATCCTCTACCAGAACCTCNAAAAATTACAAAAAGGATTTTCCTTCAGGTTGTGAAAATTTTGTGTTAACTCCTCTGAAGAAGGGCCCTTCATGTCATCTCAACTGCAAAACATGCTGAAGCTGAGAACTCTTCACTCTATCAAGTTTTCACTGTTAGTATGAAATGGAGGTATCATAAATAGCTCAAAGCATTAAGTTAAGAAAAAATTCATCTCAAAGAAAGCCAAGTTTTAATTTTTATGGATCAAATATCGCTAGTTAGCTGCCTTTTACACCATTTTGTATATTTAAACTACTTTGTAAGTGTGTGTGTATGTGTGTGTGTATAATCTCACTGGTTTTACCACTTCCAGAGTACCTCAAAATGCAAGATATTCTGAGACACAGACACAATTAAAATAATCTGTTTTTGATTTTGTTGTTTTTCCAAATACAAATCTGAAATCCAATTAAAACTGATTCTACTTTGTATCTTGT